>CAAKHB010001243.1:14580-34484 GCA_901007665.1 Aeoliscus strigatus
AGATCACCAAGACAAAGACACAACCACTGATGACTGGAGTAAACCGAGCGGATGTGGAACTTTAAAAAAAAAAAAAAAAAAAAAAGGCCCATGAGGCGTTTACAAACGTGAACATGATCCTCAAATACGACATTTAGACATCATGCTGTAAGCCTGTGATGGTGGTTCCCCGTGGAGTGCCTGTCAGAGGACGATGGACAGAAAGCCCCTGGGGGTTTGGGCAGCGGCCCGTGGTGAAGCTGAGGCAATGATCCTCTTAGGGGCCTGTTATATCATCCAGTAGGCTGACTAATATAATCCTCCAAATCAGATATTAGGAGGAAAAAGTGGACACATGCCAGCTCTGGCGCTTCAGAGGTTAAGCTGAGTCAGACGCGCAGCTGATTACTGGCGTCCACTTAAATCAAAGAGTCTTGAGAATAGTTGCTTATGATGGCACTATGTGAGTATTATACTATAATCACACTCGTGATATTTCTTCAAAGAAAAAGTTTCAGAGACCAAAAAGAAAAGGTCTCTGAGTGCTCTCCAACCATGTTTTTTTGTAAACACCATGTCCTGCTGTGCTGGACTCTTCCCTCCGCCCTTGAGGTTTAATTAGTTTCGATTCCTTGATCACGACACTTTCCTATTGTGAAATCTGGGACAGATGGCCGGAGCGAGAGCACGTCACGCCAGAGGCTGCTTTTAGAAGACGCAGTCACATCATCACCAAAAGACACAGACACAAAATAAGAGCTGAACAACAGCCGCGTCCAGCGAGGAGACGACGTCAGTCCTGGAACAGAACGACCTGTGCTGATCACACACACCGTATGTGTCAGTGAAACACACCATGAACCCACTCGCAAACAACAGCGACACTTGTTCCATCTGTTAACCCTTTAACTCCAACTGCTGGTATCACTGCTGATGCATCGGCTCTAGCATCCTTTAGAGTTCCATAACTAATTAGGCAATTATTTGTGCAATCAGAAAATGTACAACGGTTCCTCACAGAGATGTGTCTCGGTTTCCCTACCCGGTGCGGCGAAGGCAACAGAAGGAGAAAAAGGTTCCTGAAAGCTGAGAAGGTGCACTTCACAGCCAAGTTGCTGTCATTACGGTAATGAGTAGTATGGTAGTGTGAATGTATCGCCGGCAATACAAATGGGTCTAAAGGGTTAATGACAACATGACAAAGACTGCGTACATGATTAATTAAAAAGTGTTTGTGTGTGTGTGTGATTGAATTCAACAACAAGCATTTCACACTTATTTACAAGCTGAACCATCAGCAGCACTGGTGACCAATCACAAACGGGCTGAGGAGGGGGCAGGTGCACAAACCCGACAGTTCATCCCTCGTTTATCAAGACGAGGAGACAGTGGTGCGACAGCGCAGTGTTTCAGAATTCTCACCCCGTTCTCGTTGTGTTTCTCTCCGGTGCTTCCACTCCTACGACTCGTCTGATCCTGAGACTGCTGACTCCCTGCAAAACGAGACGTCACACACCCAGGCAGGGCAGAGAGACACAAACACACTGAGTCACAGGCGTCGGCAGGAAACTGCGCGGATGAGATTGCAGATGATGACAGCTACTATCTACAAATGGGTTCCTAGGCAACAATCGGCTGCATGCGAGGAGCTAATCAAACACATCCTGCTGAGTCGTTAACAAAAACAGGAAGTAGTCACCCTGGTCGCTGCTCTCCGTTGGTGAGTCTTCATGCCGGAGAAAGAACTTCACCTCTTGTTTCCGAGGCCCCCATTTCTGCAGATGCTCGTACATCATGTGCTCGAAGGGGATCGCTCGCTCTGCAGAGTGTCACAAATCACAGTTAGATCCGACTGTCAACGCATCACAGAGCGTCACAGAAGGACGAGAGGAACGGTGGTTATTTGGAGTTTTGGAGGTGAGTCATTTCCTACAGTCCTCAAGCTGCGACATCCATCAGGAAATCAGGAGATTTCATTTGCTGAGATAAATAGCTGAGAGGGACAGAAAGGGAACGGGTGACAGAGAGACGGACAAAGACCGGGGGGTTTTAGGAGGTTGGAGGGGGCAGACAGCTGCTTTGTCAGCCGCCAGCCGAGCACCGTTGCATAACGTGAGTTGGTATAGCTGTTGTTTCCAGGAGAGGAGTGGCCCCTCGGTAAAAAACGCTGATAACACCAGGCTGTGTGGTGGTGGAAGTCAACGACGACACACAGACACACACAGACACACACACAGATGACTGCAGCTTCTGTCTTCCACTCCAGGTGTGAATCTTCTGTTCACTGATGGACTTAAAGCGTGCACATGCTCCATGAGACCAGAGGTTTCCTCTCGCTCCTGGGGCTGCTGCAACAGAATAACAGCATTTTTCTTCCCCCTCACATCATCTGGGCAGAATTTCTTTTTCCTGTGGTGTCCCGGTACTATTGTGTGATTGGCCAGTAATGCTAACAACACTCTGCTCCGTTCACAGCGATCGGGGTCTGCATTCGCTGCATTATTTTGAAACTGTGCCGTAGTTTCTTGTGGAGTAGAATGAACTTTGTTCTTGTTCCTGCCACCTTGAGTGTGTGCAGAAAGGCCTGCAACGTCTGCTCTCCACAAGAGGAAGAAAAGGTTTTACACCAATCAGGTCTTACCGTTGCCTCTCCACACCTCAGCCAGGTGGCAGCCGCTCTCGCCAGGCTCTTTGCAGAACTCAACAACATCGCGGCATGTTGTCTCAGGCGTGATGGGCACCTCGGTCATCGCCTGCTCCCCATCGCTGAGGTACACGGTCAGTATCATCTGAGGAGAGACGAGCAGCTGACGTCATCATTACACACACAGCGAGGGGATGTGACATCCAAATATGTGAGAAGTTAATTCCACACAGTCGCTAAATGCTGTTTACCACTTTCTGCCCATAATAACTTAACAATGTAAGTTTAGATTCCACAACATGTCTTTGTGTCTGTGTGCGCTGCGGTGCAGTGTAAACTATGATTAGTGCCTTTAAAGGACTGGGGGGTTACACATAGCAACACATGTCCCCACATGCTCCAACATCAGTATGAGCCCTATCTCTCAGACACAGACACACACACACACACACAGCTTAACAAACACTGTCAAAATTGCCTACATTCTAAAGGTGGAGTGGTTAGAGCAGAGTGTGTGTGTGTGTGTGGAGACGACAGCACAAGATATTAAATGTAATCCGTGATGCAGTATCTCGGAGCTATAAGAGTTAAAAGGATTCAAACTCTTTGTGCCAGCAGCTATCAGACCGTACGACACGACGCTCACAGGGACATTCAGTTAGAATCTTGAGCTCGAACGCTGGAGTTTCTAATCTCTGAAAAATATGAATGACGCAGCACAGCTGCGACGATTCAGTTCATTGTAAATGTCAAAAGCCATTTTGTCCTTCTCTGCAGTGTGATAATGGACAGTGGTAAAGAAGAACCACAGTGGTATGGTGAGATGTTGACGAGGGTTTGGACCATCAGACTTACTCATGATTTCCAAGCCACGAGGCGTAATTGTGAATTTGTTATTATTTGCTATCCTGTTTTTAACTCTTTAATCTGCTGAATGGGCTTTCACAGCTCTCAGTCTTCAGTCAAACATCAGCAGTAGTAGTGGTGGTAGTGGTGTTCACAACATGCACAGCGTTTGCTAAGCATCGTGCAGTATCCAAGCACCAAACAGCGACGGAGCATCATGTGACCCAGAGGGAATGCTGAACTAAAAACCAGCGTGTCTGATGATGATGATGATCATCATCATCATCATCCTCAGACACACTCCTGATGACTGTGTTTTCCAGTACATGCACGTTTGTGAAACACACTATGTTTACACAGCAAGCTGCCACAACGTGGAAGTCCAACTGGATTTACAGTCTGCAACACCAAAGGAATCAATAAACAACAGCACCAAAGACTTTGTTTGTCAGTTTACACTCAACACGTTTCCCCGGGTGCTTTTACGGTCAGTCACAGAAAATCAAAGTTCATAGATTATCCCCTCACCCCACTCAAGAGTTTCTGTGGGTGAAATTTGCTCATGTAGCTGTGTTGAGTCATTGACATTTTCTGCTGCAGACTGACAGTAGCAACGTGATCATTTGTGCTTTGGAGCCAGTGTGACTTCAGAGCTGAAAATGCATCGAACCAATGATCCGTATACAGCCAACAACCAAACACACACTGATTTAACACTAACGGAGCCAAACAAATCGATTCCTTTCCACTTTTCTTTATGAAGACCATCAATGAGGATGCACTTTTCTTTTGGAGATATATGAAATATCTAATTATCTATGAATTCATGCTGAGTTTTTATGAATGTCATATCTTGTAAGCTGTCATTCATCGTTATCATGTACTGGTAATCACTCTCATCGTGAGGGACACAGCAGTCTGCCCGTTCTATTCAAAATGTTTGTTTTTAAGTGGATGCCCAATCAAAGCATCAGGCAACATCACGTCAAGGTTCAAGCACGTTTGGACAAAAGTTGAACTGAAGACAGATATGTTGTTAAAATTTCTCTACGTAGACATTCAGAAAATGACAGAAAAGAAGTGGACTACAGTGGTCAGAAATACGAACCGCCCTCACTAAGCTGCGTCTGCCAGCGGTCCTGGTTCTTTTCACTGCTCTCCTTTTCCTCCTGAGCTGCTTCTTTGGTGGTCGGTGTTGTTCCTTGGTCCAAATGGGGTTCTCCTTGGACAGACTAACAAGGCCGCGCAACACTTTAGTCACAAACCTCATCATCATTGCACTCCTGCTTTGGCAGGCACGAGACTTAGTCGTTATGCCATTCGGCACCGAGCTCTGAGGCTGACAGCGGTGAGTGCGTTAGCAAACTGCTGCAGAGAAGACTCAGGAGGAAAACACTTGCAATGTGTAAGTCAGGGAGGGAGGGGGAAAGGGAGAGCTAGAGAGAAACAACAAGAGAGAGACGGCGAGAGTCTCAGTCGTGGCGGTCAACGGCAACGGAGGGCAAATCGCTCTTAAGGGAAAAGTGTATAGGTGAAAGACGAGCTGCTGTCGACAGTCGTTTGCCCTGAGCTGTGACTGGCAGGTGGGAAAATGGACATGGAATACTGAGCAGTGATCAACCTGCACATCAGCTACAGACATACGGTCATCTCTGCTGCTAGATTCATACTGCCACAGCCTTCACATCATTTATTATCTCCTGTCAATGTCATTTCGTCTCACAGATCATGTCACTCACCACCTTTCAGGGGAGTGAATAAAACAGCAGAATACTGTTCCAAAGACTCTTCTCAAATCCTAGAAGACTTCTATGGTCAAAATCAGTCAATGACTTATTTAGTCAGTTAGTATATTAAATGCATGCCGTGTCAATCCCACGGCATGCAATGGCACACTGAACATGACAATGATAGTTCGCAGCTAGCCTCTTACTGGTAAGTAAGATAAGACAAATAACTGCTGATATTGGTGGAATTTTGTGTTGATAAAACGACCAATAGCTGCAGGCTGATGCTTTGCTGAGCAGCACTGGCCTGGTCATTGATAGCACATTCAGCTCTGCTAAAATGTCTATGTCCCTGCGTCAAACAACAAATATGAAACGTGAACAGTTTTTGCGGTGACAGACTAATTCCTTTCTAAGCTCCGCAGAAACTGTGATAGCACTAGGCCTCTGAGTTTCAACCTGATGTGCACGAGAAGAAGGCGTCCATTTGACTGAGAGCTGACAAATGTGCATTAGGAGGAGGCTTCATTTATAATATATGCTGCTTTAAACCAATAAAATGAAGGAATTCTAGCAGGCTTAAATAAGTGAGAGTTTATAAATAAGTGAATATCTCATTCGAGAAATGATAAGTCACATCTGCTTAACATTTTGCTTTTTCGTGACAATGTTCCAGAAATGGGGAAAACGCCAATAAAACGCAAGCTGTACTTTTCCTGTAAGTCACGCTCTGCCCAGCGCTGCTTTGTGACATTAACGCCACTTGACAATCTACTCTGGTCGAAAAGTTCCCCTTAACAACAGAGCATTAGTCGACACAGCCACACAGACCTAGATCTGCTAGACTCTCATTGGCTACTGGAATCACGCGAGAAGCCAAGTGCTGGGCTGCTCTCTGCTCGACTGACTCTTTGACTCTGATAGCCCGTTGGTGCCACAGGGTACAAACCTCCACCACTGGCCTCAGTTGAAGTAAATCCTGTGACACCAACGACCGCACAAAATCTGCAGTCACACCTCCATTACTTTCCTCTTGGGAACGTGACGCTGTCATCACATCCATTTGTGATGACAACGACTTATCTTGCCTCTGTGTTGCAGCCCCCCACCCCACAAGACCACAAAGTCTGTAAGCAACTTTCCCACAATTCATCCCTGCATTCTCCACGCAGAGGATGACAAAAGAGGGCAGAACAAAGCGCTACTCGAATAGCGTTTCCATTCAGGTGTCCTATTCTTTGCAACTGCGTCCTTCTTGCACAATGACAAAGGAAAAAAACAACGAAGGAAAAAAGCTTGATTTACCACAGAACCTATGAACATCTGTGCATTTTAAAAAGATATTTAATCTTATGTTTGTCTACAGACAGACATTGGGGATTACAATTGTACCGTGTTTTATTCAATGGGCTTACACCACTGTGAACTCATTTCAACCATCAGCATGAACAAATCCCATAGTTCCTTATGGCAACGTTGTGAACTCGAAAAATCATCGTGTCCAGTTGACATACAAGCCTGATTTTGTGCTGGGTGGTCCAATTAACCTTAATATTCTACATCAGAGACGTGGAACATTACATTTCATATCTATGTTACCATGATGAGACAGAACTGGGGATGATTTGCACTTACCGGCATCATATTGGAAGCTTGATCAGGCAAACAGGCTTCGGGCTCACCCACTAATCCTCGATGGCAGAGTCAACCCAGACACACCTTTCCAGAGATGGACTCTCTGGTATCACAGATGTGACAACCGACTGGGCCTCAGTCAGCTCTGTGGACGAAAATAGGGACGTTTTAGATCGCTCATACATGGAACGCCATTTGCTAGCTGCCTAGCTGTCAACAGAACAGCATCTGACCGATGTCATCCGGAGAAGGAATGGACATTTAAACGGCCCAGGCGGGGCTCTATCCAGCTGCTGCTGC
Source organism: Aeoliscus strigatus (assembly GCA_901007665.1). Classification (NCBI taxonomy): domain Eukaryota; kingdom Metazoa; phylum Chordata; class Actinopteri; order Syngnathiformes; family Centriscidae; genus Aeoliscus; species Aeoliscus strigatus. The sequence goes on from CAAKHB010001243.1 coordinate 21,712, forward strand.
TACAAACAAGCCTACGGTTAGCCAGCTAGTAGCCATTAAAAAACACTAAACCGGGACAAATGTGATCATTTCCAATAGATAATTAGTAAACGACGAGTACACACCGAGTAGACGGACCAGTGTCAGAAGCGGTTCATTGCTTCGTGGGCTAAATCTTCCTGGTAACAGCACGAAGCTAACAGCCAGCTGTCAGCCAGCCAAGCTAGCTCGATAGCCAGCTAGCGGTTAGCTGTGTTAGCCGAGGCGGCGAAAGGAGGCGAGATTTTCTTTAGTCGTCGCTCCTTTTACGCACGACGGGGCCACGTCAGACTGTGTTGTCGATGGAAATGTGCTCTAAAGAATCGAGCGCAGGCAGGGGACGATCCACAGTGCCGAACCCGCTTTTCCACAAACGGAGCGAATCATCGCTGGCTTGCTAGCCAGGCTAGTTGAAGGAAAATACAAATAGTTGTTGACGGCAGAGGGAGGGGGCGGGGCCACACCGCAGCACGTCAACGTGGAATGTCAGGAATTCGACGTCACTTGTCGGTTAGCATGCGAGGACCGCTTTTTTTTATCAGGCACTGGCATAGAGTTAGTCTTCAGTCAGCCAAGACAAATGGGCAGAAAACTACACTTTCACTTTTAAAAGATATCTATATGTGGTTACGACTGTTGCGACGTTTGAGCTCGACGGAAGTCGTACGGCGCCACAGCTTGCCCGAGAGATCCATTATCGGACAGGACGTACGCACATATATCAAAGTCTACGACGAAAAAATGATCAGGATATTGACAAGTTCACCCACATAAATTACCATAAATGTCTCTATGAATTCAATATCAGCAACTCGGCCATTCGGTATAAACTTATTTGAGCAAGTGCTATATTTTATTGGTGTGTAAATATAAATGCACCCCTACATTTTCACCCACTTAGCTTTGACCTTTCAATGCTTTCTCGATATTCTGCAGATGGTTTGATCAATACATAATTACTTAAAAGCATTGCAATATCCCAACAAAGTCACACGTGTGGATATTTATTTTCTATTCATATTATTTACACAAGCAAGTACCACAAGTCAAAGTACTACAAGTAAAGTCCTGCAATGAAACTGTAGAACATTTTAATGAATCAGGGTTTTCTTCTACTAATGTCATTTATTGATTATGATCTATGTAATCAAGATATTAGTTGCTGCAGTGTTTTGCCATAAAATCATCATGTTAAATAGTTGCCAATCAGTTGGGTAATTTACAAAAAACATGATGTTTCAGAAGTTCTTTGTGTGAACTCTTCATTTGTAAAGAAACCTCTGGCAGAAGATGTTCTGAGAATGCTGAGTGAATCCTGTCAGGTACATTAGTGACCCCTTGTGGCTCACAAGTGTCATTGTCCAGCAAGAGCAACAAGAGCTTTTTTTTCCTCCAAAGAAAACTGCAGTTGGTCATATGTTCTGACATGGACGACACAGATGTCAGAAGAAAAACATTGTCTGTGATGGAGGGAAGGTCCCACTGGGCGTCAGTGAGGGAGCAGTCAGGTGCTCCATCACCCTTTTTCTCACTGCTGCTTCACCCATTCATCAGAAACAGCCGTTCCCACGGCAACGTCCCTCTGAATGCTGATATGAAGAAAACATCGGTGGGCAGCTGGAATCCATCAGGTTTGTTCCCTCTGAGGAAACCGTTGGACCGCGCAGGCGAAGAAGGTTCTCCTCTACAACCACCTGCCAAAGGTCGAGTCCGACTCACTGACGGTGACTCGGTGTTCATGAACAGAGACTTGACTCCACTGACACGCTTTTTATTTCAACAGAAACATTTTCAGGACATATTAGAAGTGATTTTGATATATTTGCATATTTCTTGTTTGTTTGTTGTTTGTTGTCTTGTTGGAGGTCAGGAGGATTTACTCTGACGGTTGGGGTCGGATGCAGAAGAGCTGGCGGATTTTTTTCCCCAGTGTGGAGAAGAAGGCGCAGATGTTGTGTTTCTTTGGTTTCTCCTGTTTGAAGGAGCTGAGGTGGGTTATCAGACTTTCGGAAACTGTCTCGTCAAAAAACGGGTCTTCCAGCACGGCGGCCTCCATGGCCAGCTCTGGAGAGTCAAACTCCTCGATGACGTCCTTGGTCACAGCCGCGACGACGCTTTTGGAAATGCGCTTGCTTCTGCTGGCCAGGATGAGCGAGGGGTTGATCTCCTCCACCACGTCCGACAGCCGGTGGATGACCGGCAGGAACTCCTCGTTCTTGAGGGCTCTGTTGTGAGTTAGACTCGCCAACATGTTCATGGTCATTTCAATGGCCAGTTTGTTCCTCAGCTCCTCGACGTCTGCAGACTGGTGTCCGTGCTTCCGATCCGACCGCTGTCTGTCAGTTGACGCACTGGTGGAAGGTTCTGAAGGACAAAATCGCTTTGTTTCCGCCAGAGAGAGGCGGTCGCAGGAGCTGAGTCCTCGAGGTGAGCTCAGGCCGGACAGCCGATAAATGTGCCCGTCCTCGCAGGAGCTGTCCTCGTCCTCGCAGGAGCTGACGTCCCCACAGGGCCTCGTGCTGAGCGGTGCAGAAGGTTTCTTATCGTCATTGTCCTCCTTCACATGCTCACGAGGCTCCACATCATCACGGTCCCCCTCGGGTCCGTGTGTTGAGTCACAGGGCTCCAGCGGGGTCCGTCTGGTCAGAGTGGCCAGGAGACACTGGACGTCGTCCATTAACTGCTCAGTGTCCAGCTTGCTGCACGGTTCTTCTCTCTCTGAGGACTCGTCATCACACAGAATGGACTGCAGGTTCTTATCTGACTCTATGACGAGGGGAGGTGGGAGACGAGGACCTGGGTCCTTACAGACATTGTCCTCCTCCTGATGATGTAGACCCCCATGAACATGTGGGTCTACATCATCATCCTTGTCCTCCACATTCTCATGGGGGTCTACATCATCCTTCTCCTCCACATGTTCATGGGGGTCTACATCATCCTTCTCCTCCACATGTTCATGGGGGTCTACATCATCCTTCTGCTCCACATGTTCATGGGTGTCTACATCCTTGTCCTCCACATGTTCATGGGGCTCTACATCATCCTTCTCCTCCACATGTTCATGGGGGTATACATCATCCTTCTTCTCCACATGTTCATGGGGGTCTACATCATCCTTCTCCTCCACATGTTCATGGGGGTCTACATCCTTGTCCTCCACATATTCATAGGGGTCTACATCCTTGTCCTCCACAGGTTCATGGGGGTCTACGTCATCACTGTTCTCCACATGTTCATGGGGGTCTACATCCTTGTCCTCCACATGTTCATGGGGGTCTACATCATTGTTCTCCACATGTTCACGAGGGTCCACATTGTCGTCCACATGTTCATGGGGGTCTACATCATCGAGGTGATCCTCCACATGTTCATGGGGATCTACATCATCATTGTCCTTCTCCACATGTTCATGGGGGTCTACATCATTGTTCTCCACATGTTCATGAGGGTCTACATCATCATTGTCTCCCTCCACATGTTCATGAGGGTCTACACCACCATCATCCTCCACATGCTCACGAGGCTCTGCATCCTCCTCCTCCATGTGTTCAGGAAGGTCGACATCGTCATCCTTGGCCCCCTCCACATGTTCATGAGGGTCTACATCATCCTCATCATTGTCCTCCACATGTTCATGAAGGGACAAATCATCATCATCACTGTCCTCTAGAAGCTCATGAAGGTCCACATCATCATCATCATCATTGTCCTCCTCCACATGTCCACGAAGGTCCACGTCGTCCTGCTCCCCATGTTCTGGTGCTGAGCGACTGGGCTCCACTGGGGTCTGTCGGGTCAGGGCTGCAGGGGGACAGTCCCCCTCGTCCAGTGACTGTCCAGTATCCAGCTTCTTGGACAGTTTGTCTGTGTCTGCGGACCGATGTTTCAGCCTTTTATCTGACTTGCTGACGAACGGCGGTAAGAGACGAGTGCACAAGTCCCCCCCGAACGGGTCGGAGCAGAGCGGGTCCTCACAGGAGCTGTTCGCGTCCTCGCAGGAGCTGTCGTCCCAGCAGCCGTCGTCAGAGGAGATGTTCTCACAGGGACTCGGGCTGAACAGTCCACGAGACTCCATTTCGTCCTCGACGTGGTCGTGTGCCGAGTCGCCGGCCTCCACCGGGTTCGTTCTGGCTGCGAGGAGCTTGCTGATGTCCGTTATGGCCCCGAACACTTCAGCGTCGCTCCTGCTGTACATCTGATGCCACAGCTGTGCCAGCTGCACAAATCTGCGCACTGCGCTTTCCACCATGGCGTACATGACCTCAGGAGACATCTTTGACCCAGCAGACACTCTACTGACAGACCTGGAGATGACGCCGTCGGACAGGTGCTGGTCCTCAGGGACCGAGGGAATCTGGTAGGCCCCGCTTGGCATCAGGTGCTCAAAGATCTTTCCCGCCAGTTGCCTTGAAAACGTCATCACGTAGCTTCTCTCTGAACTTGGCTGGTTGAGTTTCGTGAACAACTCGGCGACGTCGCTGTGGATGACGTCAAAGTCCAGCGCCGCCACTTCCTCCTTGAAGACGGTGATCCTGCTGCTGGTGGACCTGGCGCTGCAGTCCGACCTGGGAGTGACCGGGACTCCCGGCAGGATTTCGTAAAACTCATCCAGGCTCATCTGGGAATCAGGCCGCTGGGGCAGATTTATCAGGAGGCCTGAGTCGCCATGTTCAAACAGTATCTCCAGCTGCTCCATCATCTTCTCGAACTGAGTCCTGGCGAAGTCACAGAAGCGCCGGCGGCTCACGTTCTGATCGCCGTTGGACTTCTTTGCACACCATGCAAAGAACCTCTGCACCTTCTGCTGTATGCTAGCCGGCAGGCCCGAGGAGGGGTCCTCGCTGCAGGGGTCTTGCGTGTTGTCTGGATGATGCCGTTCCTGGAGGACGGTCCTGACAATATCTTCTGCCGCTTCACGGGCCGTGTCAGCTGAGCTCTGTAGCGTGGAGTCCTTGTCCCTGCACCATTTCAGGAGGATTTCAGCGACAGCTTCTGTTGTTGTGGGAACGTTGACGGAGGAAGAAACCACCTTGATGTCGTCCACTGGACCGGGGCCTGTGAAGAGGGCTTTCTCCGTCTGCTGCGGATACCTGCGCAGCGCCATACGCCGGCGTCTGGACCAGGTCAGATGCGTCTTCAGGCAGTCACGGACGTGGAACACCATCTCACCCAGACTGTCGACAGTGCTCATGATGCCGTGAACATACACAGCCGGATCTTTGGGGAAAGAGTCCGTGTCGTTCACTCTGCTGATGGTCACGTTGGCTCGCGTCTCCACTTCCTGCTCCATGAGGGCGGAGAACTTTGCTACGCTCTCACAGGTTTTATGAGGGATGCCCAGAGCTGAAGCAAACACCTGGTTGATTAACTCTCCCAGCCTCACTGTCACTGTCTCTCGCTCACATCCTTCCATCAATGGATTACTGACTTGCAGGGCGTTGCTCACCAGCGCCTGTGCGATATCGGTGCACATTTCTGCGATTGTCACCTCAGTGTCACAGAAGTTGTTGACCCCTGCGGCTGGCATGGTCCACTGGTCTGTAGATATCTGCTCAAAGTATCCTTTGACCAGAGGGAGCAGAAACTCTGGTTCGAGGATCGAGTTCAAATCGATAGAGGTCATTTCTGTAGCTCGCTGGCTCGTTCATTCAATTTAAAATGGAATGTTCGGTTCCTAGTGGGATTCATGTTATTTATATTGACAGGCCCTTTAATACATCCTCAAAGCAAAAGGATGCATTCTAGCCACTGGGCTGAGGGAACAGGGGATGAAGGGACCGCTATGATCCCCTGATGACGTCATGGAGCGGTTCTTCACGTTCGAGGAGGAACAGCCCCCACACCCCCCCATGGGGCCTCTCCATCCATCACGGTATACGTCAGTTACGATGATCCAATGAATGAGACAGCAGCAGCAGCACCGGACGCAGCTTCCGGCTCGTCTCCCGCTCGCGAGGCTAACGACCATTTTCAAAGATCGAATCCCTCCCGTTTAACGCTACATGACGCCGTCAAAGTATTTTCTCCAAATCACCGTTCGCTTAACTTACCAGTATCATGCGTTTGTCCTCTCGTCTGCTACCATGTTCCGCTGTCGTTTTTCTCAGGTTCGTTTTCCTTCGCGCCGATTTCCTTTCGCGCTTTCACGGAGATTGCCGAGATATCACGGAGATTACCGAGCACTCCGGAGAATGCCGATTGAACGTGAAAAATGCCGAACGAATCACACCTTGCGACTTGGATGACCTCAATGTACCCCTTTAAGTAATTTTCTAACATTTCTGTCGTTGCAGTTTGTCCATTTTGTCGTTAGTGGCGCTTCTCTACATTTTAATATTGTTTGTTGTGGAGTAACGTTTGTCGACACTCTAGGGCCCCCCAGTGGCTTGGAGCTGTACACGTTCAGTAGCACAATTCCCTTCTATTATTTAATCATCAAACAACTGGCGCGTCTCTTGTTAAGAACAGCATTGTGAATTACACTTTTCGGTGTGTTCCCCGATGAGAGGATGGTGTCCTTTTTGTGTCACGGGACACACACACACAACACAAAAACATCCGCTTGGATTCAAAGGTGATTTGCACAGGGTGAACGTCGCCTGCAGCAGCTTCACGCTCTTCATTTGACCTTCCCCTTGGTCTTTAACTGAATCAGCACTTTGTCCACCTGAAACACAGCGCAAACTCGGTCACGGTTTCACTCAGTCACCACGAATGACTCACAGAAAAACAACGACTCACCGTGATGAACCAGTGACTCTGCGGCCCGTAATGCATCAGCGACCTGGAGGTCATCTGACTGGCTGGAGCCAGAGCATGGAGGTGGAGGTGAGGGACGGAGGAGAACGGGGGCAGATGGAACCCCATCCTGTAGACATGGCAACAATCAGTTCACACATGTTTCAGCAACTACAAATAGAACAACACACTGACGTTCAGCCCTATGTGACAGAAACACACTGGACAGTCGCTGTTATCTTGGCTCCATAAGTCACTTTATTTATCATGTAACTACAACTAAGACATCAAAATAATGCAGAAGTGGTTCAATCACGATCCTACTTTTTAGTGTAGAACTTCTTAACGTCTCTCTACAACATCACAAGTGAGTAACAAACGATTTTGTCACCAAATGGAGTTCAGGAACCAACGTGCAGCAGCTGCGTTGTCCCTGCTGGGCCACCATAGATACGCTACGGCCGATTCATCCTTACAAACACTGGATTACATTTCTATACCTGAGGTGGTGTCGACATTAGAAACCTACCTGACATCGTTGAGGTCGCGGACTTGATTTTTCTCTAAAACCCTTTTCCCCATTTCTTTCATTCGCTCCACTGTGGACAAACAGACGCGATGAGTCAGCAGATCTCTGACCATGTGGCTTTCAATCAATCAACCAGTCAATCAATAGATCAGACTGTTTCAACCAAGACACCACATTCCACACTTGTAACCCTCCACCAGACTCCATGTCAAAAATCATTGTTTTCTCTCCCACTTCAATGGATCGCCTCTAAAGTTGCTCGTGTTCTTTGTCTGTTTACGTCACTTCCCTCCGACTAGTTCGGTGACAATGGGCCGCCATTTGTTTGTTGCGTTCTCCTGAAACGTAACAGGTGAAGTGACGTGTCCTCACCTAAGGGGGCGCTGTCCCCCTGCAGAGACTTGCAGTTGTCGATGTGCGTCCTGGGAATGACCAGGTAATGATGAGCAGCTCCTGGGCTCCTGTCCCGGAAACACAGCAGCTGCTCGTCCTGTTGGAACACAACCGACTGAGTTATTCATTCGATCTAGTTCCGAGTCCACAGGTTTGTTACACTAACCCTCCCCTGGGATGTGACGGAGACACCTGTCAGATACGACACACACAGACAACAGCGATGGAAACTTATTTCTAAAAACAGAAAAAACACACTTCGTGCTAAAAACACACATCACACCAAATGAACGAATGAGTAAATAGAAAAACAAGTCTCCACTTACACTCAGCAGGATTTCTGTGTCAGTCTGGTTCTTTGCTATTTGACAGAAACAACAATCTTCTTTCCCAGGATCCTCCCTGGTTCCCATTTCAGACTTTTTAAGTTTCCCTTAACCGGACGACAGCTCCTCAGTCAGACGCACCGTCATCGTGTGTGTGTGTGTGTGTGTGTGTGTGTGTGTGTGTGTGTGTGTGTGTGTGTGTATGTGTGTTTGTGTGTAGGCGTGTCTCCTGCCAGGACAGCCAGTCGATGGTCGAGCTAATCGATACGATTTGGCGCGTCAAACCACCCGTGCAATCACACGCGATAACAATGACTATTTCAAAGTATCTGTCCGTGGTGTACCGTCTGAGTATTTGAATTAAAGTATGTGGTCATGAAATATCGTCAGGATGGCCGAGCGGTCTAAGGCGCTGCGTTCAGGTCGCAGTCTCCCCTGGAGGCGTGGGTTCGAATCCCACTTCTGACATGTCCTTTTTAACAGTTAACACTTGTATTATAGAAATGTGCTAATTTTATGTCTGGAATCTGTTTGCTATGGACACGCAGCTTCTGTGATTCCTTAATTTGTGTCTGTCTCCTTCCAATTTACACATAATTGTAGATTCGAACCCCATTACAGTCGGTACCTTCAGTCTTTTGTCCTTTTCTTCACATTATGTGTAATTTGCCAAGGAGAGAGCCAAAGTTGAAGGAGTCATAAAATTTGTATTTATCCGTTTGAAATTTCTCACGTGACAATCTTATCTTTTAATTAGATCACTTCAATGACATTGCTATAAAGGTCATCCATTACTCTGCTCATTCGCATTAAAACATTCTGTCAGAAGTGGGATTCGAACCCACGCCTCCAGGGGAGACTGCGACCTGAACGCAGCGCCTTAGACCGCTCGGCCATCCTGACATACACACAGCGTTGATAGAGCTTTGGGATTCGTCAAATCAGTGGACACATTGTCGTGACGGTAAAAGAACAAGAGACAAAACATCATTTCAGTCACCGAGTCACCGCGTGAGATGTCAGAGTTGGTGGAATGTGCTGACAAACAGATGGTACTGTTGAACGTTTCACTGCAGAAAAAACAAAACACTCGACCTCTTCACTGTTGAAAAAATTCTGTGTTTATTAATGATTTACAAAAAAAGGCTAAAGACATGAAACCATTTGATTCAGTACATGTTGTCAAACACCTGATGGTATTTGTTAGGTTTTTGGGGAGTGTGAACGTATGGGATCAGTGTCAGTGGAGAGAGAGATGACAAATCCACAGGATGGATTCAGGATACGTGTGTGTGTGTGTGTGTGTGTGTGTGTATGTCTTATCAAATATGGATCAGCTATTAGTGGAAAACGGCAGTCGGTCTGCAGACAATAAAACAAGGTGTTTGGTGCAAACGTGTTTCCCACAAGAAAATAAATATCAAACAAGGATTAAGATGAAATGATCTTTTTTTTATTATTATTGTGAAACCCAACAACCACATTGGTGAGATCGTCTGGTTTGAATTTAAAGTAGAATCAGTCAAATTGTCTCACACAACTCAGCAAAAACAAAAAAATGACTATTTGATTTAAAAATAAAACAAAGTTACCTCAGTTTGGGGCAAGAAACATTTAAACAGTCCAGTTTTGGCAGAACTTCCTGTTGGACACCAAACATCTGTTAAGTCACATTAGTTTGCAGTTTTAGTAGCCTTGCAGGTTTCTACAGTAGTAAAAGAGTGAGACAGTCGTGGACCCAAATATTTACAGTAATGTTGTGCACTTTAAGATTGTTCTCCTCCAGAGAATCTGCCAAAGGTTTTATCTAAAACATCTTGCGCGCACGCACACACACACACACACACACACACACAAAAATAATCCCAGGCTTTCTTGCTACGGAATGAAGTAACAGTGTTTTCACTCACTGAGAATTTAATTTAAAAACAAGTAAAAGAGAAAACTTGGTCTGGTGCTCAAACGTGGGTTTTTTCTGTCTGTTGGCCGAAAGAAGATTAGTTTAAGTGTGAAAACAACAAAAAGATAAAATAACAATAAAACTGTTTAAGGAAGCTATTTAAAAAAAATAAAATGAGAACAAACGTCTCCTTCCCCCACCCCAAGAACCATTTTACAAACACCCCCCGTGTCACTAGATATGATTCCATGTTTGTACAGTGCTTAGTCGTCACTCGTCTGTGACCGCCGACTCATGACGGAACAAACTCTTAAGCCGTAGTCTCCAGCTGCGACGAGGAGCTTCGTCCAGCAGGTGGAGCTGTTCACTGAGAACAGGTGAGAAGAACATGACGGGGGTGGGGCCACACGAACAGGAGGTCAGAGGTGGTGGGTGGGGGCGGGGCTACTGCTTCGTGTTGAGCTCGTTCTCCAGCTCCATGAGTTTGCGCGAAGCTTTGACCTTGTTGGAAACTTCCTTCCCCTGAGAGAAGAGACGCTGGCGCTCCTTGAAGGTCAAACTCTCCGGAGCGCCGCTGGGGATCGAGTTCTCCTGCTCCTGACTGAGACACACACACACACACACACACACACACACACACACCACAGAGCCGTGAATGACGCGCAGGAAGTCGCACAACACGTCTTGTAACGCTGCACAAGATCAGTAAATGTTCCAATATTTGTTCATGACAGGTTTATTTATTTCCTTGTAAATAACGTACACATCCATCTGGAGTTCATCTAATTTAATATGTCATTTTATCTGTTTCGTATTTTATGTTTTTTGGTCTTTTATCTTTTTAGTTTTTAATTCAAACTAATGTAATATATTTTTTGTATTTGACCTTAATTACCTTTTTGTATGTTGTGTTATTTTTTTAACCTGTGTGTTGATATGGGACGGTGACGTGGTGGACGGAGTCTCACCTCTTCGTCCACTTGTCCCGCAGGTCCTTGTAGACTTCTCCTGATCCTACAACTCCTGCTGAGTTTCCAGTGTACGAGTTAAATCCTGTTCCAGGTTGGAGACACACACACACACACACACACACACACACACACACACAGTCAGTCAGCTTAACTCCTATTTGAGAGAACATGCGAGTGAGGCTGAAGCTGCCGGCTGACGTCTGAGCTGGACGCTGCCGACTGAAAGTTTCATCCAGCAGATGCGGCGCTCAGACGGAAACAGCAGCTTCAGTTCAGCAGAGCAGCAGCAGCAGCAGCAGCAAAAGAAGAAGAAATAAAAACAGCAGGAGGGGAAAGAGGAGAAGAGGAAGGGTTAACAGCTGTCAGCGGGCCGATCAGAAGCGGTGGCAGTCTGCGGAGGAGGCGTCAGGGATCTGAGGTTGAGTTCAGCGACCTGTAAGCCAGGTGAACTCGACCTTTGACCCCAGGAGACGTTCCGGACGGCGGCGAGCTTCAGGTGACATGAGTCTGTCGATGTTTCTTCTCTCATTCATTCGTCAGCGGATCCACAAGGAGATGCAGCTGGTATGAGCTCCGCTCGTCATGACAAGTCTCCTTGTAAATAATGTACCAAAAATATCGACTGTATTTTATCATATTTTTGGGTGATTGTACTGTACTTTTTTATTGTCTCCTTTCATTTTAGCGGATAAATGTATAACTTGTATTTCTTCTCTGTATTTGTCATATTTTCATTGGATCATGCTGAACACATTTTCGTAATTCATTGTATGCGCACCATTTCATTCCACTTGTGTAGAAGATTCTGGAAGAAAAAGTGGCTCTGGAACCTGCACCGACTCATCCGCCGTCAGTCAGGGTGCAGGTAGAGCGGTAGGCCCTCCTCATGCTAGCAGCTAACGCTAACACGCCTGCAGACGTTTGGACCTGATGGCGCCGGAACAACTCTGATCTTCACCGGTGGATGAGACACAGCGTTGGGGAGCGAACCCTCATACGTTCATGCAGCTCCGCCACTCGTTGTCCACTAGTCAGTGGCGTTCTCAGCGTCAAACCACACAAACAGGAAGTGACGGCAGAGGAACATGAGTCCAGAACCAGAATCCTCCTCCACCAACGGAGTTTTGACGGGTTAGTAGAGCTGCAGCATTGTACCCAGACAAAGCAGCACGAACACAGAGACGTTGATCAGGGAACGGACGCAAACAGGAAGTGAGCGTCATGAAGGAGTGCAGGGACGCAGCAGTGCACAGGAAGTAAAAAGCAAAAGACGTCCAGCCATTGACTGAGGTGAGCGGTTCAGCGCCAGTTTGTGTGTTCACGATGCGTTCGTGCGCCGTCAATCATGCAGATTGGTCAGGGGTGGGGGGTTGGGTTAGTGATTCTTTCCTGACTGATGAGATCTTGTTTTGAGATGGTCTCTCAACGGTCTCTTTGTCTGCCGACGTCAGCTGATTCCGTCATATGGTGCTTTCTTTGCACAAAACTGACGCACAAGTGAAAATTAATGTTGTGTCAATTAATGTCAATAAAGTTTTTTTCTAATTTTTAGATGTGAGATTTGTTTTTGCTTTTTCTGATGAATTTCACGAAATATAGTGATTATCAGCTCCAGTTCTTGATTACGCCACACAGCAATGGTGACCTTTGACCCGACACGCAGCGGGAATGGCTGTTTTTGAAGCAGACAAAGAGTTCGCTCAACTGATGGATGAGTGTGTTTGTCCTTCCCTCCACAGCCAACACCGCTAAGCAGAGCCGGCAGGGCAGGAAGTGGGCCAGTGGGCGGGGCACTGGCCCCGCCCCCTATCCCAAGCAGCAACCAACCAGACACAAAGGAGGCAGCGAGCGACAACACCAACAGTACTACGATTGGCTCTGATGGGGCTCAATTA
>CAAKHB010001243.1:53676-66261 GCA_901007665.1 Aeoliscus strigatus
TCACAAACACACACACACACACACACACACACACACACACACACACACACACACACACACACACACACACACACACAGGAGGTGGTTAAGAGCGGCAGCCGGCAAGGGGAGGAGTTAGGAAGGAGAGAGGAGTTTCTGTTTGAGTGGCAGCCAGAAGGAGCAGCTGGTTACATCAGGATAGAGTCATGCCCTGCCGGTCCCTCCCTCGAACCGTCATCCTCTGAGGCCCAGCGACCCGTGGTCATTACTGTCACTTTGTATGTTTCACATCCAGGCAGAGACATTAGTGACCACGTTTGTCCTTCATCAGCTACGCACACACCGGAGCCTACTTGTCCTCCTCGTCGGGAACGACGGAGGAGACGGTCAGGTACGACCGAGGAGGACATTTAATGCCTTCATCCTCAAGAATCTGTCACACTGTTTCCATCAGTGGGTGCTAGAATGCTAACATGCTAAACCAAGATAAGGTTCTAGCGTGTTAGCATAGCGATTAGCCTTAAAGGATAATTCTGATATTTTCAGGTGCTATTGAGGTTGAATAGATTCACAGGTCGGGGTTTTTTTGGAATGCGTCTGATGAACACAAGAACCGTCGACTGCAAAACAGTCTCAAGTTCATCATGATAGACAGAAACAAATCACATTCCATTTGTCCGGATGCTTTTACATTAGAGACTTTGGGGGCGAGTAGTGCTGCATCCACATCTGTGGAAACACTTTCTGTTAAAGCTGCAGGATGTAGTGTGAGGAAGAGGAGGATGCAGCACGGCAGCTGTTCAGTGGTTGCTGGTTGACATCCCAGTAACTAAAATCCCTCACACACAAATACATCAGACAAACAGTTTCGAATACCAGAATTAGCTTTAGCCAACTGACAATCTTTAATGTGTATTTCTAGGATGAAGGCGTTGGGTGTGTGTGCGAGCAGCCGATTGGTTCATATCCCACCACTCAGAGAAGTCTCCTGCCCTCATCTGTCCCTGAACATCAAACACACAAAGAGAACCTTCATTCAGAACAGCCAGAGTTGGACCGATGGAGCTGAGAGCATCCAAAACAACAAACACATGGAACACAGACACAGAACGGAGGAACGTGTGAAGACTATCTGACAATGAAGCAGTGGAGGACGGACGTCTCATCCACAAGCAGGACATGATGTCACGCAGAGACAGGTGCAGGTATTAAATGATGGGGAGGAGGGGTAGCTTTGGCTTCAACGTTGGTCTGGGCCTGTTTTTGTTTGGTTTTTAGATTTTAGTACCAGGCAGGTCCAGGAAGCTGAATGGAATTAGTTGATATTGCTGTTGTTGCTGTGGGAGGACACGTTACTGTGGCTGGTTTGGTTTTAACAGTTCTGTTAGAATGGAGAGAAAATAAGCAGCAGCAACAATGAGGGGCCGATCAAAAGAAGCAGGAGGAGGAAGGAGAGAGAGAGAGAGAGAGAGAAAGGAGAAGAACGAGAGGGAGAGAGACAGAGAGAGGGTTGATGAGGCTGGGCGACATGATCTTAAACCAACAGTGTTTCCCAATTTGCCTTTAAAGGAAGATAAGTCATTGAGAGACTTCAAGAACACCTCCTGAGAGTAGCAAAGGAGTAAACGGAGTACATGGAGAAGTTTATTTAAAGCATGTCTGTGTGTGCGTGTGTGTGTGTGTGTGAGAGTGTGTGTGGGTGGATGGGTGTCGTTCTTCTCCATGAAAAGCACTTTGTGCTACATTATGTATGAAAAGTGCTAAAGTGCTTTATAAATAAAGATGATTGATTGATTGAGTAAACGGAGGAATAAACAGAGTCGTGAACCAAACAGTGAACGGAGGAGTGAATGCGGCCGGTTGCTCAAAGCAGCAAATATCTGATTTATAGGGTCAGAGTTCACCAGTGGACCCGGGACATGTGGAGTTTCAGCATTTAGGAACCAAAGAGGACTGGTTCTAGAGGACAGGTTCTGAAGGACTAAAGGACAACTTCACTCTGAACTCCACTTGACAACACAACACAACAGAATCAGCTGCTAATCACTTGGTTTTGTGTCAAACTAGTGATTTAAAACAAACATGAAAATATTCAAATCCACTTTAAAATTCTTTGAGACGTTAAAATGGTGGCGGCCTGATGGGACCGACTCATTGAAAGAACAATCCCCAACATGGCAGCAGGGTTTAGAATGTTTGTTAAAAATAAAAAAAACACTGGACATGACTTTACTCCATATTGCCCATCCTGAGAAAGAGTGAGGGAGAGGGAGAACAAAAGAGACAGAGAGACGAGCCTGCAGCAGCCGTATCATGAGGTACTATGGTTTCTATCCTACCTGATCCCCTTCAGGAATTTCCTGGATGGAAGAACAAGAAGGAGGAGGAGGAAGAGGACACGTTCACAGGACAGAGAGAAAACACGTCAACAGCTACAGTATGGATAACGCCATGTAACACACACGCACACACACACATATGGTCATGGTTTACAGTGTGACACCATCTTGAACTACTTTCAGAAGAAAAAAACACATGTCTGATAAACAGACTTGAGGAGCAGCGGTCCACAGGTGGACGTGTCCTATGGCGTGTGACGGGTCGTTCTGCATCGCACGAGCAATAACAGCGTGTTTACACACACACACAGACACACACACAAATGCAGTGAGAGAGGCTGCATTCTGTGAGTAAACCACCAGATGTCATTTGATCCTACACACTGGTTCTTCAGTCAAAGACGTTCATCATCCAGTGACGCTTCAAATCATCTTCTTTTTACCACGTTCCGAAACACTTACATCTAAAACTGAAACCTCAATACACAGAGTTGAACGAGAAACACTGTCTGTGTGTGTGTGTGTGTGTGGCAACAGAAATGCAGCAGCAGCATGAATACAGAGAAATGTCGTCTCATTAAGTCCATGTCCACACAGAGACAAAATAGGAATAGTTTTTTGAATCGTGTCCAGAAATGTGTGTGTCGACACATATCCAGTGAATCTGCTGTAGTATATCCTCAAGGCCTGGAGGTGGAGCTGTAACGCTGCCACAGAAATACTGTATACCATCACAGAGAAGACATGGAGCATGTGATGGAAACAATCACAAGAAGAAGATGGACAGAACCAAAAGGAGATGAACACACACATCACATTCAACACGGTGAGACGTCGTTGTTGTTAGCCAGTTAGCATGAGGCTAAGGAGAGGAAGAGCTATGATGTCATCTGTGATCATCTTCTTATTGATTCACTCTGGGAAACCAGAACGAACAAACGTTAAGACAATAGAATACTACTGGTTCAGTGGAGCCCATCTCCATGGGAACGTGGACTAAGTGCCAGTCAGGTGCTGGTCCACTCGACACAACCTTGACAGATTTCACCGAGAAAATGAGTTATGACCAACGTACGTCTGAATCAGAGCTCCAATCATGAGTGAACGCACCAGCAGCTAGCATCTATCAGCCGGCAACTAGCATCCCGGCAGACAAAACACCAACAGGAAGACAGAGGACAAAAGCTGGGACAGCGGAGGTAAAACTGTCAAGGATGTTGTCACGGCAACAGACGTACATAAAACACATACGAGTGAACGCTTTTGAAGTAGTGAAAAACTGGGGTGGTACTGACCTGGATCACTCCCTCCATCATGCTCACCATCTTGTTGACGATGGCGATGACCTTGTGCGTCCTCTCTGACGGCGACATGTCCGGGCGGTACACTGGTGACAGGACGTAGCGACAGGCCATATACAGAACGTACGTGGGCGAGAGTTTGAAGTGAACCGTGGAGCTGTTGGTGTAGTTGATGATGGCCGACAGGAAGGTGTCTTCAGCTGCAGAGATGCAGGGAACCCGTAGGTTACATCCACACAGGAAATGTTTCACGCAAATCCTACAGGGTAAAACATGGCCACTGACAGCTCACGAGCATGACAGGTTAAACCCCCCAGAGGCCTCACCGTCAAATTTTCTTTTAAAAAAAAAAGTCATAGGGTACGTAAGGTACGGCGTAGCCTGACGTCACCTCTCCAGAAATGTAACTAGTCATCATGGCAACGTGGACCTCCACAGAATGACAACTATGATTGGACTGTTTGAGTCATGTGACTTTGCCAGCTCTCGGAACAAGACTTCTGTGTTTGTAGAGAAAATAGAACCGACCAAAAGACAATTTTTGACCAAAAAAGTAAGAGAAAACTATGCTAATCTAGTTGTAGTTAGTGCGGTAACAAGATCCACTCACTGTCGCTTGAAGGAAACAGAAAAACACAGAGAGCCGGAAAAAAGCAAAACAGAGAGATTCAACGTAGAGCTATGACACGCTCAGGACGGTGTTGGACCTCCGACGGTCCACGGCAGGTCAACAAAGAAACTGGGCTTTTTGAAATAGACTTTTGGAGGATTGTGAGACAGATATTACATTAACTACATTCTAAACTATTAAAAAAAAACACCTTCAGTCGATGTCGACAACCAGACAAAAGTTGTCAAGTGAAAAACTTTCCACTGAAATACAAGCGGCTCATATTCAGTTAATCACCTTCACTAGAACAAAAGAAAGCCGCTGGCAAAGGAAGACGACTGTAGAAACATCGTCGACATGTGTGCGACAGGCAGGTGCCTCACAGGACGCCGCGCGTCCAAAAACACACACAGCCCCTGGAGTGTCCGCAGCACAGATGTCCACCAAAGCTGCATCACATGAACCAAATGAGCAGAGAGGATCTGGTGGCTAGTTGCACCAACGAAGCCAAACTGCGGCTTCAACATCAGAAGACAAGAGCTGGTACGCCAAACAGATGGTCTCGTCCCAACGTATGATTACGTGTTCACGAAAGAAGTATCAGGCAGGCGGAGGGAACACGCGAACAAGCAAAAACTAACCAACAACACCTGCCAGTTTGACCCTTCAACCCCAACGCATTGCTGCAGATACGTCGGGGTTGCATACTCATACTACAGTCTACAGTCGCGTCACTCGTACTCACAGTTTTCTCTGAACTCGATGCTCGCTGGCAGCGTCAACTCTGGCCTGTCAGCTGAAACGTCCTGAGACCTGTGAGGAATTAACGCTATGAGACGGGAGGATGGGACTAATTACAGGGAGGGGAATGCGTGTGCGTGCGTGTGCATGTGTGTGTGTGTGTGTGTGTGACAGACCTGCTGTCCTGGAGCTCTCCTCTGATCATGGGTTTAACCATTCCTCTCTCCATCTCCAGCTTTCCTGAGCTCTGCACACACAAATGACACACAGCCTCGGTCCATTCATTCATCACAGAGCCATGTGGTAACGTCTGCTGCAGCTGCTGTTAAAGTCGGAACGGACGAGTGAAAACAGAATGAAATCTTTCTGTGTGTTACCTTGCTGGACGGCAGGGCAGCTCCACTGTGGATGTTGCCGTGTAGGTCAAAGGTCGTCTCAGGTACACTGCTGCAGGACACAGACAAATGCAGTAGTTCAGATGAGCTCTGCTCTCGATGCTGCGCTTTTCATCAGACTGAACCCGACACACACACACCAAAATCGAGTGTGTGTAAAATGTCACCATCACACATTTGTAAATCAGAAATCAGCAGAGCAGCTTCCTCTCTTGAGTAGCTGAACAACTCAGTATCTCTGTTTGTTACATTTCACAGCATGCTTCAATGTGGGCAGGTCTGGGACATTAGCCCCGCCCACTCACTGTCTCCCCTGCCAAGTTTCGAGCCCTTCTGCAACATCTGAAACATGAGCCTTGTTCGAAAGTGTGTAGGACGCCACTGCACATATTCACTATACACGCGCTTTACTTATCCACACCTCCAATCCCATTTGGTTACCAGGGTTACTGGTGCCTGTTCTGTGAAGAGCCTCTCAGACATACCTGAGCACAGAGCGGTGTGTTTGATTACACACACACACGCCACAACATCGCACGAACGACACTCAGATGTACAACATCGTCTGTTTGACGAGTAAGTCGTCGTACCAGTCTGTGTTTACTCAAACATCAGGTGTGCGTTTCCAACTGGAGCGCAGCCCAGAAACCACAGGAGCAGTAAAGGACAGCTGGTTGGAAAACGGCAGCACAGGAGGGAGAACAAAAAAAAGTCATGGACACAACGATAGATTTCATTAAAACCTGTGAATATCTCTGAGTTCACTTCAACAGGTTCCGACTCCTCTTCCTGAGGCTTCAGTTTGAAACCGCTTTGAATGATTCATTCATCCTCCTGCAGCAGACATTCGACGGATGGCTCCCGCCGATCATTGTTCGACGCTCAAACAAACAAAAGAAGCAAAAAGTTCAGCCACCAGCGATACTTACGCACACCTCCAGCTTCTCTCTGTGTCAATCATCCATTCAATTCAGATTATTGTCTTCCACTCATCCTTCATCCTGCTGTCCGACTGCACTTATCTGACTATGGCAACTGAGTGAGTGAATGAGCGAGCGGGAGGCCACACCCCAAACCATGTTGATCAGATTAGAGGGCAGCCAGCCTGCCATAACCCCACAGCTCCTCTCTTCCTCTCATTTCCTCCCTCCATCCACCCAAACCCAGACTTCCCTCCTCCTCCCTCGTTTTCCCTCCCTTCATCTCTCGCTCTGCCTGCCAACTCCAAACCTCATCCTCTACTCCCTTCATCTTCAGTAACACCCTGTTTTCTTTCCTCCCACTGCACAGTAGTTTTACAGCCGAGGAGGAGCTAGAAGACGCCATGTCGGATCCTCTGAGTTAGGCGCAAGTCTGAGACACATTTCCCTGGCTATTAATAATAATAAGACTCAAATATTCTTCACGTGAATCAGAGGGAGAGACGCAAAATCCTTACGATAGAAGATTTATACTCTATACTTGCAACAGAACGTTCCAGCAACAGTCCAGGTCTCACTAAGGCTAAGACCCTCTGAGACCTCGCGTAAACTACTGTCATTTCCACGGCACCAACAAAAACATCTTGTTTCTCTCACCCTGACTTGTGTCGGCTCCTCATCATGGCCGCTGGCTCTCTCTTCCCGCCCTGATCGAACATCGGGTCCACGAACTTGAAGACGTGCGCAGAGCCGAACTGGAGGGTAGAGCCCGAGCGCAGCACCGTTGTCTCTGCAATGCGTTGGCCGTCGACGAAGGTGTCGGCGTCGGGTCCGTGCGGCGTCACCGTCACCATTCCCTCGCTGTGCATTAGGTTGCAGTGGTGGGGGAGGATTCCCGGACCGAGCAGCTGGACAGAAGGAACAGCAGGTTCAGCACCGCGTGACACCACAGCCGTCATGTGACACACCGGCCGGTACCTGGATGGCGCCGTCCTCGGTGCAGTCGGACCCGACCTCAGTGATGCTGTGCTGGAGCCGGTACAGCTTTGGTTTGTCGCGGGAGTCGGACCCATCTGCACACAGACAAACACGCACATAGTCAGTGCAGGGCCAAAACAGGAAGTGGTACACGACTTCACACATGAACAGCAGAAGGTTTTGTGTGGTGTGTGTGTGTGTGTGAGAGAGACAGGTGTTGGGGGCGCAGGAAGTACCGATTAGTAAAAGCAAAGCAGCACATTAGTACTTTGAAGAGAAAGGAGACGTATGAGAGCAAATGAGAGGAAAGTTTCTTCTACAAAATAATATTTATTCTGACATGAACATGTATTATTTACTATTATATATATCTGTCAACAAAACACATTCACAAGTCTATATGTTAACAGGGTGTGTATTAATCTGTGGATAAAGGTGAAAAATGTTGATGTGCAGTTCCAAAACAGATGTCAGAGGTCAAAGGTCAGGTGACAACGCCCTCAAACATCCTGTTTTTGACCAAACTGTCTATATTCCACAATATCACTCATCTACAAAGCTCCAATGAGGCTGTGTGGACAAACACGTAACGCATCTAAAACAGTTAATGAACCCGTTGGTTATGAACGGATGAATCAGAAAACATCAAGCAGTTATTGAAAGTTGACAGCAGCCATGCTGCTGTCATTACAGTAAATCCGATTCGCTCTGTCGCAGAAAGCCGGTGAGCCATTACAGTAATGACAGCAAGGATGTGGCTGTGAAGTTCAACTTCTCAGCTTTCAGGAACCATTCGACATTTTCTGATGGTGCACATTACATGTGTAATTACGGTACTCCAACACATGCTAGCACAAATGTATCAGTTGCGATATCATCAGTGCTCCACTGCACATGTGGAGGAGAAAAACATGTTTTAGCTACATGATCTTAAATCTAAACTTGTACCTCGACTGCAGATTCAGACGATTTAGGTCATGTGACCACGTCCAAAAGACGAAACACAGAGAAGGTGTGGTGGGTTCGATCGTTACCTTCGTGGTGCCGATAGGCGTAGTAGGCATAGTGATTCCCTCGCCCTAGGCACAGGCAGGCAGGTACGGAGCAGGTAGAACACATGCACAAGGTGCCACACACACACACGCACGCGCACACGCACACACCATGCCATAAGAAAGTGGGAAAGAAAACACACATAGCAAAGGGTGAAAATGCAGCATTACCTTGTTAACCCATTAATTCCATGGTGGCATGGACACACACACACACACACACCCCAATATAAACTCTGTTTTAATTAAGGATTAATCCCCCGAAAACGAAACAGATTCAGCTGCTAATTCAACTAGTTATTCAGAGTAAAATTAAATAGACACACACACACAACTCGATTTTTATAATAAAGTCACACAATGCAGGTGTGTGAGGCGCCATCAGGTGGTGTAGGATGTTAATAGCATGAGGGGACAACAGCCAAAGCGGAGGAGGGCAGGGTCAGGAGCCGGAGGAGCTGTGCGGGTCGGACAGTGGTTCAACTTACCTCCTGATTACTGACAGTCCCTCAAACTGCCTTCTGACTCTGCTTTAACTTCTCTTTGTACACTTCACTCAGTCACCTCACAAGTCACTTCTTGTGTGAAATGACACCATATAATTTCAGATAAAGGATGATCCAGCGAGTGAGTTCATGTACCCGGATTGTATGAAGTGTGTTTGTGAGGCTTTAAAGGCTCACACTGCTGCTGAGCCAGCGGCCACCATCCACCAGGAGACGCATCCAGCTCCGAGAGCCTGCATATTTTTAGCAACTTTCTAACCTCTTAAAGTGGCTTTTATGTGCTGCTGAGTAAATCCTCCCGAGCTGAAGCAGAGGGAACAGCTGGAATCTGAAAACATGTGATTCAACGGCATCGGCTGGGAAAGGAAGACTGCTTCACCGCTTTGCTGTGGGTTATTTACAGCAGCTACACCACTGGGGGCTGATGCTGGCATGGGGATGGTTGGGGGGTGGGGGGGGTGGTTGTACCTGGGCTCAGCTCCACCAGGTAAGGCAGTTTCTCAGGGGGCAGAGAGCTGCTGCTGCCTTCTCTTCCTCGAAGGCCTTTGTCGTCTGCTTTCCTTCCTTTCCTTGCTTGGTAGTCAGGAGGTCTCTTCTTAAGCTGGAAGACCAGCGCACCTGCACACAGCGATGCACAGGAACGTGTTTGTTTGAATGATGAGAGGATCGTTAGAAGGGGCTATAATGACTACTGGCCACCAGATGGGGGCAGCAGACAGCAGGAAAAGAGGAGCCTGTGTGTGTGCCCTTACCTCTGTCTGCAGGCCAATCTCTGAAGATCTGCAGCGGACACTCCAGATCATCCAGAACCACTTCTTTGCCCGACTTGTCGTCTTGCTGATAAGAGAAAGCGCACACATTAGCAAACATAACGACGTACGTTATTCCACCTCAACAGCTCTCGTATATTCATAGTTTAACTTCAAGAAGTGAAAATGTGTTTGGTCCACATGGAATCCTCCAACAAATGACCCCACGTACGTATATAGAAATAAATCCAGTCCAGAGGTAATTTACTTGAACACAATCCACGTTTGCTCCACTGTGTTTATCTGAGGAGAAAATCAACAGTTATACTATGGATGAAAACAAGTGGCAGGGGATTACCGAGGATGTGGTCAAGGCAGAAATCCTGCCGACTGATGACTTGACGTATTAAGGTCTTAGTCATGTTATGTCATTTCATGGCTGGCTGAGCCAACTAGCCACACAGCTAACGTGGGGGGTTCACAGTGGGGTGGACCGTAAGGGTATTGTACAGCAGGAGAGGTGGTGACCTGGACAGCATTAAATGTGTGAGAAAATAAAATGACAACTGACTTCTGGGAGAAAATAACTGTGCTTTCTTTTCCCTGCAGTGTTTGTTTTAGGAGACGCATCGGTGTCCCACAACCAACAGCTGACACGTGCTGCTGCTGTTGCTGCCGCTGCTGCTGCAAGCAATTGCATTCCTCCCAGAGGTTTTTGGGGTTGAGCAGCATTTTGTTTCAATCAGATCGTCCTGTGAAATGTGTGTGTTTGTGTGTTTGTGTGTGTGTGTGTGTGTGTGTGTGTGTGCACGCCCCTCTAGGTGTGGTGCTGTGACAGTGACCTTGGCTGACGGAGGTGTTTACGGATGAGCTGGGCAGACAGAAGGCGTCTGATGGAAGCTCGTTCCCGGTTGTGTTGTGTGAACCTCAGAGGTTGGAGGAGACATGGAGGTGAAGCGTTACCCGGGCGATGCAGTACTCTCTGGGGTTCTCCTTCTCCAGCCCGTACTTCTCCAGCGCCTCCACCACTGCGAAGTCTGCCGTGTCCCTGGTGGAGAGCAGGATGGTCTTATAGGGGATGTTGGGCTTCAGACTGTCGGCGTAGATCCGCAAGGTGCCTCCTGCAGGAAGCACAGGACAAACATTTAATGTTCAACCACCATGACGGCTGGCAGAAACGCTGACTCAGCTCTTCATTCAGAAAGCAGACATAAAATCATAGGAAAATAAACAATTTACTTGAAAAACACATTTCTGTCAGCCTATCTTCTACTGCTCATACGATGTGTGTTTGTGCGTGTGTGTGTCATCAACATGGAGCCTCTTAACGATGTGTGGACTGGAAACATTCACCTCGGTAAAATCCCACAAGGGAGTGTTTCAGAGGCATTTCATAAACACAGCGTTTTAGAACATAACTTGACTGTCGGACCGCAAGACGCCCTGTCTCACAGAGTGTGTGTGTGTGTGTGTGTGTGTGTGTGTGTGTGTGTGTGTGTGTGTGCAGCATCACTGACTTTCCCCACATCATGTGACTCTACTCTCGACTCTACACATGTATTCTTCTTACATGGCTTGTAAGTTGCAACAGGGTCACATTGTGTCTGTGTGTGTGTGTGTGTGTGTGTGTGTGTGTGTGTGATGCTGGAAACGGTTTACTGCCAACAAACGCATCAAGTTGGCAGTAAATGTTCCGTATGCATATGTCAGTATAAAAACGACATTATCACCAAAAAAATTAACTTCACCATGAGTTCACAGAAAGTCTGAAGACTTTTTTTTCAAAGCAGAAAATGATATAATAACAGAAAGCCTAGGTGGATTTGATTCCCGGAACCAAGAGAATGTTTGACATGAAAAGGTGGAACTAGTTCTTAATCATAAAAGTCTATTTATACACCACCAGAAGAGAGAACAAACTAGCGTCATTCTCAGAGTTGTCGCTTCTCATCACTTTTTCTCGTGGTGTCTGAGAACTATTGAGAGATTGGTCAGAAACTCGCAGCGATCGAAGTCTGCTTCAGTACGTTAAATCAACCGGACTGCCTGTGCCATGTTGTGTGTAACACCCAGTTTGCGTGATCTGCTCTGTGGGAACTGACGTGCAATGGCCCTGGAGCTGCCGTGAGCCATGTTGCCATCATTACGGTAATCATATTTTCTCTATTCCTACAAGGCGACGAGTCATGACGGTAATGACAGCAACTTTGATGTAAAGTGCAACTTCTCAACTTTCAAGAACCGATCAACCTGGTGCAAATAGTTGTGTAATTACGGTAATCCAGCGTGTGTTAGCGTGATCGCATCAGCAGCGATACCATCAGTGTTAAAGAATCAATGCTCAGTGTTTCCTGAAAATAATTGAACACAAGACAGGTTTTCACAACAATACAACTAAATACCTGAGTCCGGTCGCCCGTCACTGCTCATGAACTCCTGCATTCGCTTCTCCAACTTCTGCTGGCGTCTCCTCTTCATCACCACCTCAGGGTTGGAGATGGTGCGGGTGAAGCTGGTCTCAGGCATGTCCTTGTAAACCTCTGCAGCCAGACGGTTGTTTTCCCTGAACCACAGGAAGAAGATGAGGATGAGGAGGACAAGTTGTAGAAGACGTGCTGGCAAGTGTGTGTGTGAATGTGTGTGTGTGTGTTTTACCCGTCCTCCCGACTCAGCATCTGCTCGTCTCCATCAGAGATCCGGGCAAACTCCTTCTCCCTCTTCTTCTCCTTCTTCTTCTCCTTCTTGGACAACGTCCTCTTGAAGTTCTGGATCACGCCGTCCTTCTCCTTCTCTGGCCCGTTGCTCTGACTCTTCTTTGAGAGAAAGAAAGGAGGAACTTGAAGGCATGAAGGCAAAGCGACAGAGGGAGAGTTCCTCCTCGGTTGGCGGTCTGCAGATGGAGAGCTGACCTTTGGCAGGATGTCGTTCTCGTTCTTCAGGACGAAACGTCCTTCTCTGTCGTCTTTGTTCCAGTTCAGCTGAACTACCAGAGGCTTCTCGTCCAGGTCCAGCTGG
>CAAKHB010001243.1:79015-89211 GCA_901007665.1 Aeoliscus strigatus
CTCTCTCATCTGAGGGCGGGCTGCACTGCTGAGCACACACAATACACTGCTTGTTTTACAAGAGGAAAGAGAGAGACGATAGATAAGAGAGAGGCCCAATCACTGAGAAGGAATGTGTGTTTGACAGCAGGGAAAAGAGGCAGCAGAGAGCGATCAGGAGCTACAGGTGCTTCCCGGCCAATGGGCTTCCATCAGGAGGTGGGAGCTCCCGCTGCGCCGCTGTTGGAAATTCCATGACTCTTCAATGACTTTCCAAACTTTATTATCAGGGAGTGAACAGCATGGATTCCAGTTGGTTTGGCAAGAAAACTCATCCACAACAGGGGGACACACGCCCGTTATCCTTTTAAAAAATAGCTTTCTTTCTGTTTTTTCAGGACCGGAAAAGTCCCTGACATTCCACGATGTCCACAGACAATCTGTCACGTCAGTTACCTGACCTTCTCTAACTGCAAGGCACAGCTAAAACACCCATCTGCATTCCAGGGATTCCAGCAGCAGTGGGAACCCTGAAACTGTGACATATGAACACGTTAGATCTTTGTGAGCCCATGCTGACGTGTTAAGTCCAGTCCAGACCAAAGGTTCAAGCAGCAGCAGTGGCAGCGGTCTGAACGGTCGGCTCTAGATGGATTCTGAAGGATTCTACCTGTTCAGTCTGACAATGGTTCAGACCGTCGCTAACATTCTGACCAATCAGGGTAACACGTGGGGCGTGTCTGTGGCTGTATCCGGCTACAAGCATGTTAACATGTTTTGATGAAGGACAAGGAGGACAATGATAAATTATTGTCTTCACAGCATTAGCTTGCAATGCTAATGCTAACACAACGCTATGTTAACAATCAAAAAGTGAAACACCAGAGTGCATGTTGTAGAAATTCAGATAAGAAGAGCTGAGTTCTCCGTGGGTTTGTTCAACTGTTCAACGACGCTGTGAAGTAAAGTAAGACTCCATTGTTCAGTTTGTTTACAATTGTGAGGACGACACTCATGTGGGTTTGATGACACGTGTGGAAAACTCAGCTCTGGCTGCGAAACATTTTCTGTTTATATGTCAACATACCAGGAGACACCAGGAAGCGCCAGCATGTCAACGGAGTTCTCCAGATGGGAGACGGAGCAAACAGGACGGTTTTATCCTGTTCTTTTAATAGTCAGACTTATCGTCATGGCGATGTTGAACAGGCACTGACCAACCGGTCTTGAAGAAGGACAATCGCACATGTTCCCTGACAGCATCTTTGTGTTGACATCATAGTGTGTCACTGCTACAGACACAGACAAAGAAACAGAGGCTGTAACTCATCTCGACAAGATACAAAATGTGTGGTCATGATCTCCTTACCAGGCCCCCCCACACACCCACACCAGTCAACACATTTAATGTAAAACAGAAGACATTTAACGGCTCCGTGCGGTTGTGCTGAGGAGGTGTAGAGATTGAAATGATGTGATGCTGCGTTCAGACCACCACGTTTCTGGATTACAAGGAACACTTACTGACACACTGCTAACTGTCTTCAAACTGAAATCTCCAACGTGATGTAAACTTCGAATTTAACCTTAAGCTGACATTGCTGCCCCCCGACGACGACCACCACCACCACCTGCTGCTACTCTGAGTACAGTAAACTCAGCAGATAACGCACAAAACAGCCTGTGCTCGTCACAGTGTTACTATGGTGACACATCCAGCCAGCAGGCACATGACATGATGAGGTGAGGGAGTGTCTGACAGTGGATGGAGGGGTGGACAATACAAACAGATAAATGCACCGAGTGTTCAGCAAGTGTGTGTGCATGTGTGAGCTCCTAGTATTGTCGTTGCAGCTGAGGCCAGCAGATCGTGCAGCCAGCCCTCCGCTGTGCTGCTGCCAAACCTGCTTCTACTATCGGCAGCTCATAAGCATCCGAACCTGTGCAGGTCGACGGCGGACAGGCAGAGAAACAGGTTGTCACCGGACGGGTCGGGGGTGGTGGGTGAGGGGTGCTGGAGGACCTCGTTAACACAAACCCATCAGCTGATTTGCTGATGATTTTGCTGATTGAT
Organism: Aeoliscus strigatus; assembly: GCA_901007665.1. NCBI lineage: Eukaryota > Metazoa > Chordata > Actinopteri > Syngnathiformes > Centriscidae > Aeoliscus > Aeoliscus strigatus. Next base: position 81,069 of record CAAKHB010001243.1, read on the forward strand.
GATTTTGCTGACTGATTTCACGGACAGACGTCTGCCAAATGGCCCGGCGGGAACCATCGTGCTTTGTCAGCGAAGGAGCCAATGCAGTTTTATCCACCAGAAGACGCTTATGCTTTATAAATGTTGTTTAAATGCACGTTTCAGGCCTTTTAAGAACTGTCGTGAACATAGCTGTCTGCCGCTGGTGAAAAGAACCCTGGAAACTGGAAATAGATGGTGAAATAAAGTCCGATCAAGCATCTCTCAGAAAACAACATCATTCCACTTCGACCACAGGAAACCCACAATCTCCACACAACACACACTTCCTGTCTGCTTCCTGCTTCCTGTGCAGCAGAGGAAAGCTGGGAGTCTGCTGCGTTCACGTCCCGTGAGAGACAAGTTTGATTCAGGCTTCCTGCTGGTAAACACCTTTCACCTACGACTGAGTTCGGAGGTCTGTTTGTCAAAGATTCACATCCTCACCAGAGGTTTTTCTTGTCTTCGATATCTAATAATAATAATACCAAGTCTTATTTTCATGTTCCTGCTACTGAGCTGGGAGTGGACAGGTTTTAACTTCCAGCTCATCACACTGCTGTTTTTGAGTGTTTCGGCGTCCAACTCCAAAAAGTTTATTCAAGTTGAGTTTTCATTCCATTCAGACTTGAAATGGACATTTTGTCTTTGCAACATGTCACCAGCTGGTTTCAAGCCAAATAAACCATGTTTAAGCTGAAAAAGGCACCAATCCTTCCTCTTCTGTTGATCTCAATCAAGCAACGTGTGCGCTCAAGCTTCTGCTCTTGTCTCTTTTCAGTCTCACTTAATTCCGAGTGACCAACTGCCAGAACCCTGCCTGTTATTTCACAGGAGCATCCTGTGCGTCACGCAAATTGCTGTACTGACATCCAGACCACATCAGCTCAACACCAATCGAAGGCATAAGAGCTCCACGGCATTAACCTGAAACAACCAGCAACATCTGGAAACTCACACATGATTTTTTTCTCCATCATTCAGGAACCGATGGATGTTCAAGTGTTAATCATGATTTTCCAACTGCGGCATAATATGATCATGATGATCGAAGTCCAACAGACCATAAGAAAATGTCCGTCATCTAGTATCTAAAAAGATGTCAACTGGTGATCAACTGGAAACAAAAGCAGCAGACACGCTATGATATGATTTTGACAGGCTCTCAGCTCAAGAACTTGAAATAAAAGGAAGTATATTTAGGGCATTTATATATTTGACATTTTTTAAAATATAGGCCAAATACTCTTCTGTGGTTTTAAGCTCCCTCAATAAATGATTGTCTAAGTCAGGATGTGTGGAACCAGCCAAGCTGACACACAGTGTGAATGCAAGCGATGTTAAAAAACATGAAATATTTCCTGCTCAGGCTTCAGGCAGACTCTGTCAAACATCAGGCAGAGAAAAACTTGGAATCTGGTCAGACAAAAATGACTATTAGCAGCCAAATGACATTCTGTGCAGCGAGTGGCCTGAAACTGTTCCACCTGTATCACACAACTGAAACACGGTTCGACAACTGTGACTTGCAATGCAACCACATGTATACAACTCAGCAATGAATTGAAGCGAAATCACGTTTTGACAGGACGTGAGCTCATCAATTTACACCAGCGCTGTAATCTGCCTGGCCGGGGGAAAGTACCAGCATCGTAAATCACTGCCATTTTGCTGGTTAACTATATATTGCGCTACCTGCTTGGATCGAACTTGTTGCAGCCGCTTCAGAATCAGAAGTTCTTTATTTACCCCCAGAGGGAAATTTCATTGGTGCAACAGCCAAGAAAGAAAGTTAGATTAGTTAAGTAGATACTGTATAAAAAAAAAAACTGTACAGGTCATGTTCAAGTTTTAAAACACAGTATAAAATTAAGTATGAAGACAATATGCGCACATTTAAATAAAGTCAAATAAAATATGCAACTATATAAAGATATAGATCTATCTCCACAGGCTGCAGCGCATCTTGTGCTGTGACGTTCTGCTTGAGTTCAAAGTGGCTGAGAGGAGTGTGTAAGCCGATGTGCATCATTAACTCTCATACTGTTTATCATACATGTTTGTCCAGGTCTGTGTGACCAGTTTGGTCAAAATCTAGCTGCTTGTTGATGCTGCTTCTGCTCCCTCTGGATATGTCTTAAGCAACAAGCCAAGACGCTGCAGGCCGAGGAGGAAACGCTTCTTCATGTCGGAGTGATTCTATGTTAAAGCTGCAGTGTAAAGTCGACTTCTCTGCCCGTATGTTTTTCTGCTCCTCTTTGTCACTTAATATTGTCGGCTCTGATTGCACAGCAACTTCATAACTGATGTGCACATATTGACATGTAACATCCACCTTTGCTTCAGTGGAAACACAGCGTACCGCGCTTGGCATCACGTCTCGCACCGCTTGGCATTTCGTCTGCGCACCGTGCAAACAAGAAAATAAATAAATCACTGCAAAAACGTGAGCGTAGCCTAGTGACACTGGTCTCATCTGGAGTAGGAAATGAACCCTGAGGGCACAGGCAGTTAGTGTGACCCATCACCACCACAGCACCACCGCAAACACACACTCTGCTGACTGCAGCAAACACTGTGACTCATGCTAATTTCATACCGTTAAAACTAAACTTCCCCCGCAATAAAACCTGTGCGATCACATCTACTTTTCAGTCGCAGCGTGCTAGGCTGGGCTAGACTACGCTGTGTCCGGTGTTGATTGGATCTTGCATGAACTAGCCCCATGTGACAAAAGTACCTGTTATGTTGTAATGTTAGTCCGCCATAAATCCCACAGCAGGACTTACTCGCTTTGGGGTTGCGAGATTAAAAAGTTTGAGAACCTTTGCTCCAGACTAATCAGCCATCCGTGGCTAATCTAATCACACGAATGATCTCACGTTCTGTGACAGTTTGAAAAACTCACACAGAAACACCTTTTAATTGTCCTATTCCTCTGATTCTGAGTGCCATGTGCAGTTGTAATTCAGCCAAGAAGGGAAAGACGGTGGATTACAAAGAGCCTGCTTCATTCCAGCCGACCCGGGGAACAGTCCCGACAGTGTGAAGGGCACTTGGGGGCTCTACCAGCTGACATATGGGGAGGGTGTGGATGGCCACGGTGCAACTGCTTTCTACATTTACTGAGGCACTAGACTGAAGTGTGAGCGGCCTTCAGCAGAAACTGAAGCAACGCTGTTATGGTCAGAGAATTACAGCCCAGAGGACCTGTGCTCTGGGTTAATCATTCCTCACAGACCAGAGTATGTGTGTGTGTGTGTGTGTGTGTGTGTAGCACACAACAGTGGTCAACGGCTGGCCAGCTTCAATCCTGATAAATTAATCGGCTCAAGTGGACAAGAGGGGACCCTGTGCCCCCACCTACACCCTTATCCACCGAGTGGGGATGCGTGTGTGCGCGTGTTGGGGGAGTACTGCCGCCTAAAAACACTGCAGCAGACACAATCACAGCTATTAATCAAAACTACTTAGCCATGAGCCAGTTAAGGAGGAAGCTCAGACAGATATTGACAACTTGTTGGGGACTAGAACTGTTGTTCTCTGCTAGCTAGCTTGTTGGCTAAAAGAAGGCGTTTCCTATTGTGACATGTTGGTCCACACATACACACATTAAATCCAGCTTTAATTACAGCTCTATTTTCCATATGCTTCTTATCGCTGGCTGGTCAAACAGCAGTAAGCTAGCTGGCTAACAGGAAGACAATGTCGGACAGTGTCGGTGTGTTGCAGTGACACAGACACAATGTACTGTCTGCAAATGTCCCACCTGAGACCATCAAACCCCCACAGCTAGCTGTTTATTGTCAAACATACATGACACCTTTTACACTGCGTATCCAGAAAGTCACCGTGGTCCTGGGTTTGTCAGCCATTGCAGCAAGTCCGCTAACAACCAACACACACCGACATCGCTGTAGACCACATTCACTTCTTATAACAGTAAAAAAATGTTGTTAAATTGTGTTGTATAAATTGGATCAGTCCCATCTGAGTTATACCATGTCAGCATTCACGCTGCTCTACAGGTAATGCTAACTACACAGCTAGCTAGCACTGATACGTGCCATTCATGGGAGAGAACAGCCAAACTCCATTCAAAATCTGGCGGCTCATACATACTTTGCTTGTCGGGCACAGATAATATCGAAATATATGAATCAGATTTTTTTATTCATTACTACTACTCACTTAAAAATCGGCATGTTTATTTTGCAGGAAGCACCAGTTCTTCCTGGTGAAATTAATTCCTCTTCATCCACTTGCTAAAGCCACATCTGTGGGCAGCTGCGACCAGCCAGCTCCGATAGTGTCAGATGCTTCTACGTTAACGTCAGGATTTTTCCCCGGTACAACGTGCCGATTTGTGAGGAAAACACCGACCCGACGAGAGACCATCTTTGTTTTAAATGATAATGGCCCCGTGTTGCACCGTGTTTGAATGAGTAAATCGTCTGATTTGTCAATGGAGTCCGGCCCCGTTCTCTCCATGCACCTAACTTCCAGGACTTCCCACTCAGTGAACCCAGAAAACCACGCTGACCAAAGCAGCTGGTCGAGGCGGTGTCGGCGGGTGAGTGAACCGGAGAGGCCCCGCAGCGCCGCGGCCTCTCCTGCCGGCCGGCCGGCCGCCTACCTCCGTGGGCCGGCTGATCTCGAACAGGTCGAGCCGGTTGGCGTTCCAGTGGTTGATGATGTCGGCCAGCTTCCTCCTCTCTTCCTCCCTGCTCCCCGTCATGGTGGACAGCGTTCCCGGCCCGTTGGCGCGCGTTGAGGCAGACGTCCCGTTAGTCCACCGGGGAGCTGGTTAAAAACAAAAAGAGCCGAGCTCGTCAGTGTCTGCTCCGGTTCTCCGTTGGTCTGTGTCCGCTCCCCGACCAACCGACCGACCCGCTGCCCGTCTGATCGGTTTCTGCTCCGCCGCGCGCTCCCGAGAGCCGAGCCTCCCCGCGCTCCCGATGATGAGACGCGTATCCGTGCACGCGCAGCAATGTTAACCGTTTAATGTCCGGCGGAGGTGAAGGAGCAGCAGATTGGTCAGCGCGGGATTAACGGTTAATTAGGGCTCTTCTTCTTCTTCCCCAGTGAATGAGGTCTGTTGTTGTTGTTGTTGCTGGAACTCGTTGTTTTTAACCAGTATATATATACATACTGTATATTCTATATGTATGTACTCTATATACATATGTCCATGAATAAAGTTTTCTATGTTTTACTATAAACTGGCAAGGAACCATATGTGGTAAATCACTGATGGAAGAAGTAAATTATATTTCCAGAGATAAACTGTGTTCACGTGTTCTCTCTGAGCTTTGGTTTTTCGCCCAGAATGTTGACATGTGATTATTTTGTGCAAATGAGACTTGAGGCTCTCACACATCGTGAATTCACACAGGAGATCACTTCCATCAGCAGGGAAAGGACACGCTTTGTGTTTTCTGTTGACATATTGTCTGCTAACGCACTGCTGACCAGCAGGTGCTGAATGCCACACAGCACTGGCAAGTCTCTCTCTCTCTCACACACACACACACACACACACAATCCTGACAAATCACATATTTGCATTTCCTCCAGTGGGAGAGAATGAAAGATGTAATGTGAGTTTAGAAATGATAATAATCTACCTACTTGAAGTGAAGTCAGTGTAGCCAGGTAGGAGATGTGGGATTCTCATACCAGAGACTCCAAATCATCATATTATCATATTATGGTGGTAAAAATCTTATCTCTGATATTGACAGTGATGTGTCCTTCAATGTTGTAGCTGTTTCATCTTGAGGTTTGTGTCGATAATGTATGCTGTGACCAGTGATGGCGCCTGACACTGATGCTCCGGTATAAAGTCTTCTGAGTCAGAGCATCTCCTGTGATCCACTACTTCAAAGTTTGACACGCACAGTCATGTGACTGATGACGAATGAGGCAAAACTGCTTCGGTGACATGAGTGACTAGTCCAACCAGATATTCAAGGAATAATCAGTTATCCAACATTTGGCTTCTTGGAGGATTATTCATCGTACAGAGGGCGCAACTATAGAACAAATACGCTAATTATCGTTCATCTGGAAGCACTGGGAGAACAGCTTAAGTAGCTCACTGGAGTATAGGTTCACAGAGAAAGACAGCGTCATCTATTTTGACCTGTTGTAATGTTCATTTCACATGCTCACATCTCCTGAAATAGCGATGATGCAGCGGCGGTTCGTCAGCCTCCCACCTTCTCCTCCAGACAGGCTGAAGAGCCGTCGTCCACTTCTGATAAACACTTAGTCACTGTGGCCAAATGTGGGAGTGTAATGGATGGTTGACATCATGGGAGAGGAATGAAAGAAAAATGACTCATCAGGTTTATGGCACGTATGAACATTTCTTCTTCACTATCTGCTATCTCACACATAAGTACAAAAATTATGCATTTGTACATCTGGCATGACCAGCCCATAAATTACACATGTATTATTATTATTATTATTATTATTATATAATTAAATTAAACTAAATTTAAAGCATGTTTACATTTTTGATTATTTGATCATTACATGATTATTTTTTTCAAATGCATTCAGAACATTTTCATGCACCACCATGGAGCATTTTAAGTCACATCTTCATGAAAGAATATGTAAAAACAGCGAACTGTACCCAGACATCCATGGTGGTTTGTCCGTGACCTCACGGCGATCTGTGCTCTCTGTGTGTTTGGAGGTGAAATAATGATCGCGCAGCGGTCGCTGAGGAACCGGACTGCTGCTGAACTCAGGAGCAGAAGTTAGTCACCACAACAGGAAACCAACTTCACCAGCTATCGCTATGACTTCCTGTATCTGTGATTTCACCATCACACACACACACACACACACGTCCTCTATCTGTTTGTATAACTACGATAAGACGTGTTAACACAGTGCGTGTTGTTCCTTATCAACAAACTTAAAGCGGATTTGTTAAATATTTTCACCGCGACAAAGCACGCAAGTTCCATTGAAGTCGTTGCAAAGACACAACATCAGAGTAACGAGCTCAGATTTGATAACAGACGCTAGAGTGTCGTAGAGGCACTGAGTCACAGATACGTTGTCCTGTTTGGAACATGAGAGGGGAACACGTCATCCCACGAGAAGAAGATGGCCAACGTCTGCAAGTCTGGAACGAAAATCTGAAAGCAGTGAAAGCGCAATAGATAATCTGCTTGATATCTCTTCCTGAAGTCGACACCGTCCTGGAAGCAGCAGAAATGGGGGTGATGGATACTCAAAGTACAAAAAAAAAGAAGAGGATGGATCAGCAGATGAGAAAGCTGCTGGTGATAATGGAGTGTAAATGTGACCTGCAGCTGGAGGTCGAGCTTGAACAGCTAATTACACACGATATCATCTGAGCTGCTGGCGACCTGGAACAATCTTTATCCTGCTGATGAGACGAGAGAGAGAATGAGAGAGAGAACGTCGTGTTCCCGCGCTGGGAGGATGTGAACTGAATGAAAAAAATGGGATTTTACTTTCCAAGCGAAGGAGATTTGTGCAAAGGAAGTTTGCGCGTTTGAGTCTGAGAACAAGGACACAAATGGTGGAGTCACGTCGTCTGAGTCCCACTGAGGCCCCGAGTCTCCTTCCACCTTCTCACCCATCACATCGACTGATTCGCGCCGAGTGGCTTTGTAGGAGTGTGTGTGGGCACTGCCATCGGGGCTCTGCAGCATCTGTTGGTCTGTCCTGTCGGCTGAACGTCATCTGATGGTCAGGACACACACACACACACACACACTTTGTTACTGAATATATTATCTCCTCTTTGTAGTTTCAGTTTATCGCCAGCATTTTCCTCAAACGTCATGATGAAGTAGTTATTTGTGAAACCTTGAATTGACTTTTAATTTCATTTAATTTTTAACTTATTTTTCACGCTGCTAAAACCCCGTCATCATGACGTGTGGACCGTTGGCGTGTGTCAGCGTTCACACATGTAGACTGGTGTGTGAAAGTGTGTGTCTGTTCTTCCATCGCTGTCATTGGAGCGTGAGGTCACGAAACCTTGGAAGGACGTTTTTCTTTTTCTTCTCTTGTCTCTGTGTGTGTCGATGTACGTTTCCTGCGGGTGCTTCACCCCCCCCCCCCCCCCCAA
>CAAKHB010001243.1:89231-104292 GCA_901007665.1 Aeoliscus strigatus
CCCCACCCCCAATCAAAAGAACATGTTAATTAGGGATTAGGGCTGGCGTTGGTGCCCCCGATGGAAGGAGGTGGATGGATTAAACACAGAGGATAATTTCGGTTATATAATGGGACTGTGTGACGACAGTAAAGACGATGTTCGTCTTCTGTCAGCGTCTACCTGCTGTCACACTTCAACTTATTCCTCTTTTATTGGAATTTGTGAAAAGGGTTGTTGTTGTTGTTGTTGTTGTTGTTGTTGTTGTTGTTGTTGTTGTAATCATACAGGGAAAGTGGCCTTTTGCTTTCGTGGTGATGCGGTAAGTCATTGTAAGTTACTGGGGAATGCACTATTTCAAACTCTGTGTGTGTGTGTCGCATTCTCTCTATAGTATCTTTTGTTTGAGTCTGTCGCTGTCCGCTGTTGACAAAGGCTGTGACTTAATGGAGTGGTGCTGAGTGGAGGCTGATAACACACACACACACACACACACACACACTGCCATCATTCATTGGTACGATGATCTTGCCTTCATCCGAACCACAACCACTGACTTGCTAAGCTAATGAGCTACACACACACGTTTCCCACGTTGACTGGTCTATATTCAACAAGTAGCTAGTTAGCATGGTGCTAATGTGCTGGTTAGCTAACCAGTGCATCCATATTGGTGTGTGGATTGTTCCTGGGTTGGAACCAGGAAGTGAAAACTGTGACGTTCCCACTCAGATCTGCAGCGACACCGTTCCCAGGTGTGGGAACACACACACACTTCCACCTGATGAGAGGACGGACCTCGGAAGTGTGTGTGTTCTCAGACAGAAGAACATCCGGTTCAACCTGTTTGAAACAGCCAGCTGGGTCATACAGGTGAGTCTGTGTGTGTGTGTGTGTGTGTGTGTGTGTGTGTGTGTGTGTGTGTTTGCATGGCAGAAACCGGTCTGTATAGAATCAGTTGTCCTACTCATTCCTGACTAGAACAAATGGATGATGTGTCATCCAGTTTTTCCAGCGTTTTCTGTTCTTCGCTTTCAGTCTCAGTCACATGTGACCAGCTGCGTGGAACAGACTCCTCAGCGTTGCGCAGCCTGTCCAATGGACGTGAACACCATCGTGTTTTTGTCGCGAAGGGCTCAGCAGAAAGTCGTGACATTGTGGCGTTAAGGTTCCTCGTCACGTTGACGGAAACTCAACAACGACCCTTGTGAACATCGGAGTCATGTCATCAAACGGTCTCCCGCTAAAGGGGATAAAGGAAACACTTCAGCAGGCCTACGTTTCCCACAGTCCTCGGCTGTAATTTAGACTATTACTAAATCGAGTTGTGTCACCGTGTGTGTGTGTGTGTGTGTGTGAACGACGCTGAGGGCACAAACACACACTGAGCGTCTCCCGGCAGGAACAATGAAGCTGTCAGAGAGCAGCAGCTCAGGGAGGACGAGGAGGAGACGAGGAGGAGAGATAAATGGAGAGCAGACAAAGAGAGAGCTGAATTATTCATGGACAAACGTGGTTTCTCTCTCTCTCTCTCTCTCTATCTGGAACAGGAAGAGGACGTTCCTGAACTCCTTGATAGCGTCTATTTCTGCAGACGTAGAGACGCAGCGAGGCGGACAATGATACAACGAGTACAGTGTGTCCTCACATTATCATCATCTATAACAATAATGAGAAACAGTTGTGATGCAGTTTAAATTCAGTGTATGTTTAATGAATCTAAAATAGCTGAAAGTTTAACTGTTTGAATTAACCCTTTAACACTGAGTTTCACTGCCGATACATTCATGCTAGCATACTTTGGAGTACCGTAATTATGTGACTATTTGCGCTATCAGAAAACACTGATCGGTTCCTAAAAGCTGAGAAGTTGCACTTCACATCCAAGTTGGTGTCAAGAGAGCAAATGACAACATGGGTTTCAGGGACCGCAAATAGTGTAATTACGGTACTCTAAAGTATGCTAGCACCAATATAGTACCAGGGATACCATAGTTGTTAAAGGGTGAAATCATTGGAAAAAATAAACGTATCGACGATATTCTATTTTTTTTTGGTAACGTTTCTGAGATTGTGTCTGTGATTAGTTTGTGTAATTTCATTTTTCATCAGCTTTTCCAGTGTCGTTATTGTCCTAAAAAGCATTTGTTGCATGTAAATCGCACTTAGATCATCACTACACTATCATCACTACACACCATGAAGTGATTGTTTCTAATTTCAGTGTGTGTAGTCCATATATAAATTAGCATGTTTGCTAACTCTTAGCATATTTACGTTTGCTCTTGTGTTGTTTGTTAATGTGCACGGTCCCTGTCAGACAAACACAGGATGTTTATTTAGCAGAACGTTCAGTCTACACAGCAGCTGACGGTCCAGTGTGAGCTGTGTGTGTCAGGTGTGTGTCAGATGTGCTGGATCACACACGTTTCACTCTTGATTCTTTTGTTGGAGAATCTCACGTGTGTGAAACTACCGAGGCTCGTTTCTAAAACATTTGTAGCCAGGTCCAAACGTAGTGATGTTTCCAATTGCAAATTATATAAAGTCAGCAGGTTCTCGTTGGTGTGTGTGTGTGTGTGTGTGTGCGTGTGCCACTCAGTCCAATAAAGCTGTGGAGTGAAGGACTCAGCAGCTCTGGTTCGTCTGTTCATTGTGCTGCCGGGAACGCAACAGTATGATACACGATGTCAGCAAACACCAAACAATGGATCGTCTGCTGTCACACGCGTACACACAAAGCCGTGTATGGGACATTATTACAGAATCAGCAGCTGATGCGCTTTCACTGAAAAAAAAAACACATACACACACACCCCGTACGTACGCTGGTACTGAGATGTTTGTGTGTGTGTGTGTCTGTGTGTCAGCAACCACGGCGACGTCACGTCATCAGGTCGTCTGTGGCGTCAGCCGCAGGAAAACACCACTAATGACAGTGAGCTGCTCGGGTACAAACACGTGTCAGCGGCCGACACCTAAACACAGTGTGAGAGGCTGCAAGCTAAAAGTGAAGCTGACCACACCACACACACACACACACACACACACATACGCCAGCTGCTGGAGGCTGCCGGCCGCTGCCTCAGGATGACAGACCTCAGAGGCCTCGTAAGGACAACGGAGAAGGCTCACAGCACGTCGACTCGCACTCAGGTGACAACAAGGACTCACACTGAATCATTCAGTCAATAAATTAAGTTCAAAGCACATGAAGATTATGCATCTGCGACAAAAAGAAAAAAAGTTAGACAAGAAATAATCAATCTATATATCTTGAAATATATAATCAAAATATATAAAATAAAAGATATATAAATACAACATAAAAATATATATATAAAAGAAGTTATACTTGATTATCCTGCCGAAGTCCTTGAGCATATAACAGTCAGATTGTGGAAAGTGAAAAAGGTTAATAGTCATAACGCATCTGTCGCCCTCTTGTGGTGAATCAGATACTGTAGGCCAGAAAAACTCCCTGAAAACTCCCTGTTGTTTTAGCATATTAGCATGCTAACATTAGCTGTTTAGCATAAATGCTTACATCCGTGATGGAATTTTGCAGATCCTAATTCATCCAACAGAGTTGATGGTGGTGTAAAATAAACACAAGTGGCTCATTAAAGATTCTGAGCTGCGGATCATGTCTGTCAGGATGTGGATGTTGTCCATAAAACACTCTATGGTTTGTTCCACATTCTCTTCTGCAGGACATTTTCCATGAAACTCAGTCACAATGAAACTCGTCGCTGACGGCATCTTCAATCCCCACGGATCAGAACCGCTCTGTAAAAACTCATATCAGTCCGGTTCACACACAGGTCTTAGATTCCTGGAGGGATTTGGTGAGAAAGGAGTGTTTTTGAAGCAGAAGAATGTGAGAGTGTGTGTGTGTGTGTGTGTGTGTGTGTGTGTGTGCGCAGTCAGACAGGTCCAAACACCTGAAAGATTATAGTTCTGTGATGAATTCTTCTCTCTGCTCACTGCCTGTGTAACATCTTATTAGCTTCATGTTTCCACGCTGGTCCACACGGAGAAGTTATGTTGTAATATACAATTGTAAAACACAGGTGATTATTAATTGATTACAATTGATATACAACTGTAAAATACAACTGATTAATTAAGCTGTGTTTTCTGCATTCATGTATAGAATGCTGAATTATGAATTATATGTGATAAGCATTAGGAAAATACATACTCCAACATTATTTCATTTATGACATGTGCAGCTACATTTAAATTACAGAATTTCCAGTAAATTGTTACATTTAAAATTGTGAAGTGATTGAATTGAAGTGATTTGTGTTTTTGGCACACGTATCTCATTTGTCTCCCTCTAGTGGTCACAAGACAACTGGAGAGAAATACATGGTTTTCTCGTCTTACACTTTGATTTTTGATGTACTTTAACCACCATTTTGTGGTCTTTTCAACTACTGCGTTCTTGTTGTGATGATGACGCTTGTACCTTCAGGAAGCAGATAAGTGAAGATGGTTCCAACAGAGTTTCATCAAACACAGGGTGGAATAAAAGAAAACACCATAAAACCAAAGTTTAAATAACACTCTATACAACTTTCCCTGATCACTCACGTTGACTTATGAAACATTGTTTGCATCAGTCGATGCTGAGTTTATGACACAGCTTTTCTGGAAACAACAAACTTTTATATATGACCTGTTATCAGGTCATAATCAGATAATCAGAATCTCTGAATCACTGACTTATGACTTATCAGATTGACCTTATAGAAACAATACTGTTTAAATCCAGTATAAGGAGTTCAAAGGTCAGCTGGCCAAGGAGAAGCAGCTCACTTATTAGTTGGTTCATGCAATAAAACATATTTTCTGTCACTTCTCATAACACACAGACAGTGATCTGATGAAAAACAACATAAACACACCACCGGGTGTTAGCGTTAGCACGCAAGCGACGGAATTCTCCTGCTGGAACCGACCTTTTGGGGCGTCTCAAGTCGTTGAGCTGATACGTGAACTTCCTGATTGAGATAACTCGCGTGATTCCATCACAGTCCTCAAAGCCACAGTTGTAAAAAGCTTTTGTCGCCGCACTTTGCAGTTAACCTTTGCTTGCTCCGCTACCGTACGTTTGACCAAAACCTGCGTCAGACGCCCTGAATGTTTATGGTCTGATGACTAGAAGCGGGCTGGTAAGTCAGGCCTTTACATAGACATGTAAAGGAACAGTGATAAGGTTCATGTTTGTGAGTCAAAGCTGGACTTTGTTCTGAGCCACTTCTACAAAACCACAAATGTCCGCTCACTGTGAGTCGATCAGCTGCTGTGTGAAGACACGTGTCAAAGTAGCTCTGACGGAACGTTTCTTCATTTATTTACTGATTTCTTTGGAACAGCAGTCATGATCAGCCGTAACTTTAAGAATGTGTTGGTGGTTTCCATCGGGTTCCTGTCGCTGTTCACGGCTTACGGGGGTCTGCAGAGCCTGCAGGTACGCGCATGTGTCATTCTGTACAACAATATTTTAAAACATTAGAAATACCATTGTTTAATGATATTTGTGAGCGAGCTAACATGCTAGCACTGGTCTGTCCTGATAATATCACCCTCACAACTTATTTTCTCTTTGTATTTGTGCAAATGAAGCAAATTTACAGAAATCTACTGTGCCTTGAGTTGTATTAATAATTAATGAATGATCCATCTCATATCCAACATTTCCAAACTTCTATTGAATGATGCTTCACTAACTTCTACTACCGACATTTGCTCTCATGAAATATCTGACTTTATCCTGTATTTTTGACTGACGGTATTGTTTTTAACCAACGGTATCCCCGGTGCTACGTTAGAATTTGATGGAATGAATTGACTCTCATAAGTCGCATGGATTTCCTCCACACGACGAGGAATATTAAAGAAACGTGTTTCACCCTTCTGTGCAGAGCAGCCTGAATGCCGAGCAGGGGATGGGCGTGGCCTCTCTGAGCGTCATCTACGCCTCCATCATCCTCTCCTCCATGTTCTTGCCCCCCATCCTCATCAAGAACCTGGGCTGTAAGTGGACCATTGTGGCCGGCATGGCGTGTTACGTCTCCTACTCGTTTGGAAACCTCTACCCAGGATGGTAATACATTTTCAAAACTTTAAATATTTTTTACTCACATTTAATACATATGAAAACATATGAAACTTGGTACAGCACTTTCTAATTCGTCCCCAAATTCGAAACGATCCCATTGGTCACTGATAGCCTAGCTTAAAAAACGGCGGTCTATCTGGCAAAGGTAACAGTGCTATATAAAAAAACACACATACACACGAGAATGAGCGACCCATACAAAAAACAATTTGTTCCCATGTTTTTAACCACACTTTACAGGAGCACTCATTCCGTCTTACCTCTCTTCTCCATGGCTGGAGCCGAGTGAGGAAATACCGCGAAACAAGTGACGTCACTGCAGTGTCAAAGGTCATTCAATAAAACAAATACATTTAACAAAATAAAAGCTCCCCAGCATAAGAGAAACGGGTTTTTACACGAGAACAGCAAAACATGAAACGGAATAAACAGATTTGAAATTTCTGCCTATTTGTGATAATCGGATTAGATAAGATTGGTATAGGTAAATCTGAGAAGGGTTGTGGCGAATAGCTAATGTGTACAATTTCTCTCCTGGATCCAATTAATCCAAAAAATAAGAATAAGTGTATAAATGTGTATAAATACATATATGTAGATATGACATCTATTCAAAAACAGTGTTTATTGAACATGTGAGAGCTGCATGGAATTAGAACAGGCGTCCTGTGCAGGTACACCCTCATCCCCACCTCGGTCATCCTGGGTTTGGGCGGATCTCCTCTCTGGTCGGCTAAATGCACCTACCTGACCATCTCAGGTAATGTGCAGGCGTCCAGGGAGGGAAAGAAGGGCTCTGACATCATCAACCAGTACTTCGGCATCTTCTTCTTCATCTTCCAGTCGTCTGCCGTGTGGGGGAACCTCATGTCATCGCTCATCTTTGGCCAAGACACCAACATCAGTGAGAACACACACACACACACACACACACACACACACACACACACACACTCTTTGGATGAGGGCGTGTGCTGAGATGAACTTGATAGTTTTATTGTCGTTAATGATCTTCGTCTTATCAGCTCAGATGATGACAAGCATGTTGACGATTTTATTTCTTAAATAACACATTACATTCCTCTCCTCCTGGAACACACCTGAGGGTTTGTTATTGTTGTGTTGTCAGCTGTTTAATTTGCACATTGTCTCATTGGGACCATGCCGCCACCTGCTGGTCACATACATGCTCTGGTTATTCTGCTCTCCAGCACTGTTTCTCTTTTCTCATTGTTGATTTTTTTTGCAGCTCGTGTCCCGGACGAGCAGCTGCAGTTCTGTGGAGCGGCTGACTGCGGCCTCAGCATCAGCGTCAACAGTACCACCACCAGGCCGGCACAGGAACTGGTGTGGACGCTCATGGGATGCTACATTGGTAACATGCTGCTAATCTATCTATCTATCTATCTATCATTGTTTCAATAGGAATTTTTTAAGATTTTTATTTTTATTTTCCACTTGAATCTTCAAAAAAAAAGTTTATTTAGTTAGTTTCTTTATAATAATATAAACTCTATGTGTGTGTGTGTGTGTGTGTGTGTGTGTGTGTACGCCAGGCGTTGGCGTTCTGGCCATGCTCATTGTAGCCGTGTTCCTGGACAACATCGACCGAGAACAGACCAGTCAATTCCGTGGGAACCGGGAGCCGTTCTGGAAGACGTTCCTCGCCACCTTCCGGCTGCTGAAGGACTGGAGGTTGGTGACCCTCATCCCCCTCACCATGTACAGTGGCTTCGAGCAGAGCTTCCTCGCAGGGGAGTACACCAAGGTGAGAACGCACACGCACACACACACACACACACAAACGATCATACTAACACACACACATCACTGCCTCTTCTTCCAATTCTGCTGGAATGTCTATGACCCTCAGGATCTTTGGCTGTCTCTTATAGAACTATGTGACTTGCGCTTTGGGGATCCACTACGTAGGCTTCGTCATGATGTGCTTCGGAGCCTCCAACTCCGTTTGCTCGTTCCTCTTCGGGAGAATTGCTCGCTACACGGGCAGGATGACGCTGTTCTTCCTGGGTAACGTTTGTTTCTGTGGAGGTTCCTGTGGAGGTTCCGTGAACCAGCTGATTGTTTGATTTGTCCCGTTCAGCTGCTCTCGCCAACTTCTCCTGCATCATGGCTCTGTTGTTCTGGAGGCCTCGTCCAGAACAACTGGGCGTGTTTTTCGTGTTTCCTGCCCTGTGGGGAATGGCCGACGCCATCTGGCAAACGCAGACCAACGGTAAGGAACGTCAGCTGGTTTGCAGGTGAACAGAAGACGGTTTATGACCCAGTGTTTGAGACCTGTCCAAACACTGGCATAGCTGGATATCTTCGCCGGTCCATGTCACCGTAACGTGTAGTTGTGAAGCCTGACGTCAACTCCACAGAAATGAAATGAAATGAACGCGCACATTTCTGGAGAGGTGATGTCAGGCGATGCCCCGGTCGTGTTCGTGTGGGCGTGGCCTGAGCATTCAGACATGATGTTTCCGTCCGTCCTGCAGCTCTGTACGGGATCCTCTTCCCCCGGGAGAAAGAAGCAGCGTTCGCCAACTACCGTATGTGGGAGTCTCTGGGGTTTGTCATCGCCTTCGCCTACAGCACCTTCCTTTGTCTGGAGTACAAGCTGTACGTCCTGCTGGTGGTTCTGGTGCTGACCTGCTTCACCTGTCCCATCGTGGAATATTACGAGTACAAGAATCCCACGAAGCCCGTGGAGCAAGGAACCTACCTGAACCACAAAGAAACCACCAAGACACAGGAGAACAAGATCATTCATGAGATGCAGCTGTAGAGAACTGATGTTAAATGCGAAGGTCGACAAAGAACAGTGTGTGCGTATGTGTGTTATCTTTTCAAATGTGGCTGGTATCAGATAAGAGTGTGAACGAGCCCTGAACAACATACAGAGGTCACACATTGCTCAAACAGACGTAAACAGAAGCTGCCGGTGAACACGGACGCTGCAGGAGTTCATGGATTTATTTCACTTCCCGTTGAGGATGATTAACATGTATACATTGTATAGATTGACAATTATTGTTATTTGTACATCACCTTCCATACAGACATGCTGAAAGTGCATTAAAAAATCTTAAAACAAGGATAAAACAAATAGAAGCATAACAGAAAGAACACATGTAAATCAATCAATAGTAGCCGAATTGAACTGAAAAACGACAACATATGTTTATTGTAGTGGCTAATTTAAAAAATTAAATGTTAAAAAAAATGCATTATTCGAGGTTTACGCTCTTATTTTGTTAATTTCCTGGCGTTGCGGGAGCTTTTATTGTGGAGTTGATAACAGGAAGTGCAGTGTGTAAGTTCGTGAATCTCGGCGGCAGCCGTCTACCCGCTCCCCCCACCGCTGGCAGCGTGTCCGGGACATCTTGCACTCTCAACTAACAACGAACGAGCAAACCGGCTGTTTTCGCCACCTGCTCGTGTTGGTCTAACCGGAAACGGTAAGGCGCCGCAGGGGTTCTACTTGGCGGTAATACTTTGGTTTCTCGTCGCTTCGAGTCTCATCTGGGGCTCCAGCTTCCTGAAACGGCGTGAGTTTCACGTGGAGCCGCGCACACTCATCACCGCCCAATCATCCGAACGTCGAACCGGAAAACCGGCGCTAAGATGGCAACGCTGATTCTGGAGGACGGGACGAGATTCTCAGGCCGACTCTTTGGGGCCCAGGTGTCAGTGTCAGGGGAAGTCGGTGAGTTGGATAAAAAGAAGAACTTGATGTTTCATTGGGAAAAGAAAAATGTATTCATGTTTATCACTCGACTGATAATCGATAGTTGTCGACTAACTGCAGGACGAGCTGGTGGACTGGTGGGAACGTGTGTGATGGACTTTCTGGACAAAATGAATATACGTCCAGGTCGATGTGTGTAATAGCACGATTTTACATGGACACATACAGTATATAGTGTTTTAGTTACCAGTTGTGTAAAGGTAAATAACCCAGACGCTGCATCAGACTCTACAAGTCTGACTTCAGTGAAATGACATGAGACTGAATATGAACAAGTTGTCCGAGTTCCTCCCAGTTTGTTTTCAGCTGTGACTCTGCGTGATGATCTTCTACCAACCAACACGGATGAATGTCTCCGTTCTCAGTGTTCCAGACCGGTATGGTGGGTTACCCCGAAGCTCTGACCGACCCGTCGTACCGCTGCCAGCTGCTGACGCTCACCTACCCTCTGGTAGGAAACTACGGCGTTCCAGATGACGGGGAGGGAGAGTTTGGACTGAGCAAGGTACCAACGTGCTGGTGCCAGAAAGGTAAAACCAGAACCCGTCGTGGCCGCTCATGGCGCGTACGTTTGTGTGTTCCCAGTGGTTTGAGTCATCAAAGATCCACGCTGCTGCTCTGATCATCGGGGAGCTGTCGGACAGCCCGAGCCACTGGAGCTCCGTCCGCTCCCTGGACCAGTGGCTCAGAGAACAGGGAGTTCCTGGAGTTCAAGGTGAGACTCGTGTGTGTTTGTCGGCCGGGTCGCACGGAAACTTCCAGCGTTGAGCAACGGCTTGTGTGAATAAAAACAAACAGACACAACGAAAAGTGTGTGGAATGAAAAACAAGAAGAAATACCTGAAAAACATTTCCTGTTGTGGATCAGAGGATCCAGAACTTTGGCAGGACCCGGATCAAACATGAGTACGAATCCTTCAACAGATAATCTAGATCCAGAACGCTACCAACATTTAATCATCTGGTCCTGGTCCATTAGCAGCAGTTACTGAACATTTCATTAACTTCTGTTCAGAACATTTTGAGTGATTTTGTCAACAGACAAACAGACGGCGACTAAAACAACAAAAGAAACGAAGATCTGGTTGTTCTTCTTCATCCTCAGGCATCGACACTCGCTGTCTGACCAAAAAGATCCGGGAGAAGGGCACCATGTTGGGGAAGCTGGTTCTGGACGGGACGGCGGAGGACAGCGTTCCCTTTGAGAACCCCGACCAAAGGAACCTGGTTCAGGAGGTCTCCATGAAGGTAACGGCCGCTGTCTGTGTGACGTCACAGCCGTTGACGTTTCACCTCTGTTCACCTGTTCTTCTTCCTCGTGCAGGAGCCTCAGGTGTTCAACCCCGGCGGGCGTCTGCGGATCACGGCGCTCGACTGCGGCATCAAATACAACCAGATCCGCTGCCTGGCGGAGCGAGGAGCCCGTGTCACCGTGGTTCCCTGGGACCATCAGCTGGACAGCTCTGGTCAGAACCACCGCGGTGACCTTTGACACCAACAGGGTCACTACCGACATGTTCACGCTAGCATACGCTAGAGTACCGTAATAAACCACTATTTGCTCCACCAGAAAACATCCATCGGTTCCAGGAAGTTGAGAAGTTGCCCTTTACTGTCAAGTTGCTGTCATTACGGTAATGACTCACCGGCTTTTGGCATCAGAGTGAATGAGATTACCGTAATGACAGCAGCATGGCTGTTGTCAACTTTCATGAATCGATGGACGTTTTCTCTTTCTAGCTCCTTCTTCACACCAGGTAGAGGAACCGAGTGACACCCCTCAGCTTTCAGGAACCATTTCTCATCACGCAAATAGCTGTGTTATTACGGTACTCCAAAGTAGTTCTAACATGAATGTAGCATCAGGGATACCATCAGTGTTAAAGGGTTGAAGCCCAGTGTCTTCTACTGCGTTGACCTGACGTGGACCCTCCTTTGTTTCCTTCCAGCAACAGATAGTGAGCAGATTTTGTTACCACACTAACTACAACAAGAAAAGAAAAAACGTCTTTTTGTCGGTTCTACTTTCTCGTCCTGCTTTGAAAGCTGCAAAAGTCACATGACGTAAACAGTCCAATCACAGTCGTTTTCATGTTTGGAGGTCCACGTAGCCATGACGACGATGAGGCGACGTCAGGCTACGCCGTAGATAAACTGGGTTTATCTGTGATTTCGCCCCCTGGTGGCCGTGAACATCAAAGCAGTGTTGTCACTCACCTTCGTGGGTTGAGAACGGCTGAAACAAAAACTGACATTGATTCTCAGTATCCATGACGGATCAGTCAGCATCAGCAGAAATCCAGAAGCATCAGAGTAAGTAACGATCCCATCGTGTCCTTCCTCCTCTCCAACGTTTTCGTTCTTTCAGAGTTTGACGGTTTGTTCATCAGCAACGGCCCTGGAGACCCTCAGCTCTGCCAGACAGCCATCGCTAACGTTAGGAAGGTGGTGTGTGTGAATGGGCCGAAGCCAGTGTTTGGAATCTGCCTCGGACACCAGCTGCTGTCGCTGGTCATCGGAGCCAAGACCTTCAAGATGAAGTGAGAGTCTGAGTTCACCTGTTCTTCACGCAGACGTAACGCTGCCAGTGGCAGCGCACAGAGGAACTGTCCTCGCTGACCCCTGCACCATCTGAGTGCTGATGTGTGTGTTGAATCGTTCTGAACAAACAGGGCGACTCACCAGGCGAGCGGAGCTGCTCCTCGCCGCTCTCTGTGAGATTAGTGGTGTTTTGTGTTTTTGTGGGGCTGACGTGAAGGTCGGCGGTGCTGGGAACATTCCAGTCGGCGGCTGGAATGTTGCTGGCAGCGAGCGAGGGCGCCGCTCAAAGCCGCCGCCGTGTCGAGCCTCGTCTGTCGTCGTCTCTCAGGTACGGGAACCGCGGCCACAACCAGCCCTGCATCCACAAGGGGACGGAGCGCTGCTTCATCACCAGCCAGAACCACGGCTTCGCTGTCGACCCCGACACACTGCCGGCCGGCTGGGACGTCCTCTTCACCAACGCCAACGACCGCACCAACGAGGGCATTGTGCACAACACGCAACCTCTGTTCAGGTAAGGGCAGCTGCCCTATTCTACACCATACGCTTCTCTGTACCCTACGCTGTACCCTAAGCTGTAGACCACATGTCGATAGGACGCAGAAGCATAAACTGTGTTTTACTTTCTGGACATGTCATCCTGAAGTGTGCGTGTGTGCGCTCCTCAGTGTTCAGTTCCACCCGGAGCACATGGCCGGCCCCACAGACCTGGTCAGTCTGTTTGACGTCTTCCTGGACACAGTCAGGGACCACAGAGACGGCAGCGCTGGAAAACCTGGTAACCATTCCTCAGCCGGACGGAAAACACGGGCGTGTTTCTGTGTGGGTCTGATGGACGTGTCTGCTGCTGTTTCAGTGAAGCAGCGTCTGATGGAACACCTCACCTACCCGGGTGCTCCTCAGGGGGTGCAGCGACCCAGGAAGGTCCTCATCCTGGGCTCTGGAGGTCTGTCCATCGGACAGGCTGGAGAGTTCGACTACTCCGGTTCTCAGGTTGGTCACAGACTCAGCAGCTTTTGCTTCCACAGATTTTTTTTTTTCGTGTCTCACTCTGTTTTGTTTTTCAGGCCATAAAGGCTCTGAAGGAGGAGAACATCCAGACAGTGCTCATCAACCCAAACATCGCCACGGTCCAGACGTCCAAGGGCCTCGCAGACAAAGTCTACTTCCTGCCGATCACGCCGGAGTACGTCGCTCAGGTGCGCCTGGCCTGTGATTGGCTGCGATGGAACCCGCTGGCAAACAGACAAACAGACAAACAAACATCCTGCTGCCTGTCTGCGGTCAGGTGATAAAGAACGAGCGTCCGGACGGCGTGCTGCTGACCTTCGGCGGGCAGACGGCCCTGAACTGTGGCGTGGAGCTGACCAAGCAGGGCGTGCTGGACAGGTACAACGTGAAGGTGCTGGGGACGCCAGTGGCCTCCATCGAGATGACGGAGGACAGGAAGATCTTCGTGGAGAAAATGGAGGAGATCAACGAGCATGTGGCGCCCAGCGAAGCGGCTCTGTCCGTGGAGCAGGTGAGTGAAACGCCGCAGAGCCAACGCGTGATGTCACAGCAGCCGAGTCCAGCTCTCATATACAGTCCATGGGTGGGAAACGAGGCTGAAGGCCGCTGAGAGTGTTTCTCCCTCTGTGTGTGTGTTGAATCAGTGTCACGTTCTGTTCATCAGTCATGTTTAGGTCGGTTCTGTGTTCCTGTCAAACACAGAGGTGACTCTCTGAGAGCTGAGAAAGTCACGTAACGCAAACAGTCCAGTCACAATTAGACTTCTCGAGTGGTACATCAGCCAAAGCCATCGATTTGACACTTAATCAACTTGAGTGCAGAACACAGTAGACCTTCCTGGATCCCCAGTGTCACGGAGCTGCTGGACCTCACGCGCTCATAGGAACTCTGCGACTCGTGGTCTTTGTCCTCAGGCCGTGGCGGCTGCTGAGAGGCTGGGTTTCCCCGTCCTGGTTCGCTCCGCGTTCGCTCTGGGCGGGTTGGGCTCCGGCTTCGCCAACAACCGGGAGGAGCTGATCTCTCTGGTGACGTCGGCCTTCGCGCACACGTCTCAGGTGCTGGTGGACAAATCGCTGAAGGGCTGGAAGGAGATTGAGTACGAGGTGGTCCGGGACGCCTACGACAACTGTGTCACCGTGAGTACAGACACCTCGTTAAAATGTGTTACGAGCGGCAGACGCTAACCGATCAGCACGTCGACCTTGTCGTCGTCCTCTTCAGGTGTGTAACATGGAGAACATTGACCCTCTGGGGATCCACACCGGAGAATCCATCGTGGTGGCGCCTAGTCAGACGCTGAACGACCACGAGTACAACATGCTGCGCAACACCGCCATCAAAGTCATCCGCCACCTCGGCATCGTGGGCGAGTGCAACATCCAGTACGCGCTGAACCCCGAGTCGGACCAGGTGGTGCACCAGGAAGTAGAACACAACCCACTGAGCAGCAGATTGTGTGTTGACCTGTGTGTTTCCTGTATGGCAGTATTACATCATCGAGGTGAACGCCCGTCTGTCGCGGAGCTCCGCCCTCGCCAGTAAGGCCACAGGTTATCCACTGGCGTACGTGGCGGCTAAACTGGGCCTGGGGATCCCGCTGCCGCAGCTCAAGTACGTCGGCCGCTTTTAAGTTTGAGTGATGGGAT
>CAAKHB010001243.1:104312-117534 GCA_901007665.1 Aeoliscus strigatus
GGGGCCATCTGTTAATCTGTGTCCATGTATGGATTGTTTAACTCTTTGACCCTGACCTTCACGCTAGTGTATTTTGACGGATTAGAATTTTTAATAGTTCCTGAAAAGAGAACAGCCATGCTGTTGTCATTACGGTAATCCTATTCGCTATGTTGCCAGAAGCCAGCAGGTCATGTAATCACCGTAATGACAGCAACTTAGATGTGACATCTGATTTGCATCTGTGGTCCGTTTGTTTTCAGGAACTCTGTCACCAACTCGACAACGGCCAACTTCGAGCCCAGCCTGGACTATTGCGTGGTGAAGGTGCCCCGCTGGGATCTGAGCAAGTTCCTGCGGGTCTCCACCCAGATCGGCAGCTCTATGAAGAGCGTCGGTGAGACGCGGCGGCCGGCCGACGGTCAGGAGCGTAAAGAGGCATCTGCTCTGACCGCGCGTTTCTCCTCCACAGGGGAGGTGATGGCCATCGGACGCAGCTTCGAGGAGGCCTTCCAGAAAGCTCTGAGGATGGTGGATGAGAACTGCGTAGGATTCGACCACACCATCAAACCCGTGTCTGAGAAGGTAACAAGAAAAACCCAGTAGATGTTTCTGCTTCAGAAGACGGAGAAGACTGAAAACATGGGTTCCGCTCACAGGAGCTGCAGACGCCCACAGACAAGCGGATCTTTGTTTTGGCGGCGGCGTTCCGAGCCGGCTACACGGTGGATCAGCTGTACGAGCTCACCAAGATCGACCGCTGGTTCCTGCACAAGATGAAGAACATCGCCGACCACGAGCGGCTGCTGGAGACGTACAACCAGGTACGACAGGCCACGAGGGAGACGCTCTGATTTTGGATTTCCTATGTTTTCAGTGAACCATTGTGTCAGTTCCAACTCCATTTAAAATTTGTATTTTCATCACGAGCTACAATGAAAAAGTCAAACAGATCATATTTTTTACAGTATGTATGAAATACGTAAATTCAATCATTTAGATACAAAATCAGAAAAACCAAAAAAATAAATTGTAAATTGTAAAAACACTGTCACATGGACCTCGTTACTCCCCGACACCGATCACAACATGAAACTGACGAGTCACTGCCCTCTTGTTGCCATGGCGCTGTGCCGGAGCAGGACGGGAGCGCCATGCCACCAGAGGTGATGCGGAAGGCGAAGCAGCTGGGCTTCTCAGACAAGCAGATCGCTCTGGCTGTCCAGAGGTGAGAGGCGCCCATTGAGCGCACATTCCTGAGCAGGAGCTGCGAAGCTGACTCTGTTCGTCCTCTGGTAGCACTGAGCTGGCGGTGAGGAAGCTGCGTCACGATTGGTCCATCCTGCCCGTGGTGAAGCAGATCGACACGGTTGCGGCGGAGTGGCCGGCCTTCACCAACTACCTGTACCTGACCTACCACGGCACGGAGAACGACCTGAGCTTCACCGATCAGCACGTCATGGTGATCGGCTCAGGCGTTTACCGCATCGGCAGCAGCGTGGAGTTTGACTGGTGCGCGGTGGGCTGCATCACGGAGCTCAGGACGGTAGGCGCCGACCTCACAGGGCTGATTTCGGTCCAGCGTTGGAACGAAAGGACGACTGAATCATCACACCTGTGCTTTGCAGATGGGCTGCAAGACCATCATGGTGAACTACAACCCAGAAACCGTCAGCACGGACTACGACATGTGTGACCGCCTCTACTTCGACGAGATCTCCTTCGAGGTGAGATTGTATTTATTCTCTTCCTTTGCTGATTGATCAAAACACCAACCTGTGTGTGTGTGTGTGAATCCCAGGTGGTGATGGACATCTACGAGCGCGAAAACCCCGAAGGCGTCATCCTGTCGATGGGAGGTCAGCTGCCCAACAACATCGCCATGTCGCTGCATCGCCAGCAGTGTCGCATCCTGGGAACGTCGCCTGAATTCATTGACTGCGCCGAGAACCGCTTCAAGTTCTCCAGGATGCTGGACACCATCGGCATCAGCCAGCCGCAGTGGAAGGAGCTGTCCGACACCGAGGTGACACATTTCTATGGAGGTTTACAGAGTATTCCAATTCCCGCTGATCTGTGTGTGTGTACGAGTCGTTGAATTTAACGAAGACCTGTTGACCAGGGCCGGATACTATTATCATTTTTCTTTTGTTATTGCAATGCATTTCGATGTTGCTGTCATTACGGTAATGACTTGCTATCTTGTGGCAACAGAGCGAATTGGATTACCATAATGACAGCAACATGGCTGTTTTCTCCTTCTGGAGGAACTGAGGAACGTTCAGGAACGTTCCACATGTTCTGATTTTCATTTTCTGTAATTATGGTACTCCAACGTATGCTAGCACGAATGTAGCTGTGGACACTGTCTGTGTCAAGGAGGTCCAAGGAATCTGAGAAAATACAGAAAATGGAAAAAAAAACACATGATGTGCGCATCTTGAACTGGAACAGGAGGTCAAAGGTCGACAGATCGACGATCTCACTCAGATCTTCAGAAGAACAGAAGCCAGAATGTGCTTTCAGTTGGTCCGTGGAGTCATTTGTTTGTTTCCTGCAGTCGGCTGTGTCATTCTGTGAGGCCGTGGGTTATCCCTGCCTCGTTCGCCCATCCTACGTCCTGAGCGGCGCGGCCATGAACGTGGCGTACAGCGACAGCGACCTGGAGAAGTACCTGAGCAGCGCCGTGGCGGTGTCCAAGGAACATCCTGTGGTCATCTCCAAGTTCATCCAGGAGGCCAAGGTACGCAAAACACCTGTTTTCATTTTTAAGCAGCTGTGAGCTGGAAATAAACAGAAACGTCTGACGGGTGCCAGGAGATAGACGTGGACGCCGTGGCGTGTGACGGCGTGGTTCTCGCCATCGCTGTGTCTGAGCATGTGGAGAACGCCGGCGTTCACTCTGGCGATGCCACGCTGATGACGCCCCCTCAGGACCTCAACCAGAAGACCATCGACAGGATCAAAGCCATTGTTCACGCCATTGGCCTGGAGCTCCAGGTCACCGGACCCTTCAACCTGCAGCTGATAGCCAAGGTCAGAGGTCGTATGAGTGAAATCGTGTTGGTGACCTTGAGCAGCGCTAACGGCCTCTGACGATGTCTCCTCTGCCAGGACGACCAGCTGAAGGTCATTGAGTGCAACGTCCGCGTCTCCCGCTCCTTCCCCTTTGTATCCAAGACGCTGGGTGTGGACCTGGTTGCTCTGGCGACACAGGTCATCATGGGGGAGGAGGCGGAGCCTGTGGGTCTGATGAGAGGGAAAGGGATTGTGGGTGTGAAGGTAAACGCACCTTCAAACTTACCGTTAATTAAAACCAAAGCAGTGTGTTGACGCGTCACACGCCCCTCAGGTTCCTCAGTTCTCCTTCTCCCGACTCGCTGGCGCTGACGTGGTGCTCGGGGTGGAGATGACGAGCACCGGAGAGGTGGCGTGCTTTGGCGAGAACCGATACGAGGCTTACCTGAAGGCCATGCTCTCCACGGGCTTCAAGATCCCCAAGAAGAACATCCTGCTGTCCATCGGCAGCTACAAGGTGTGTGTATGACCCAGGCGACTGTGTGTCTGTATTGAAGTGAGGACCGATCTCCTGTCCCGATCAGCCGACTGACGATCCAGATGTTTTCAGAACAAGAGCGAGCTGCTGCCGACCGTCCAGGCTCTGGAGGCTCTGGGCTACGACCTGTACGCCAGTTTGGGGACGGCGGATTTCTACACAGAGCACGGGGTGAAGGTGAGTGACAGCACTGAATGCTGGCTTGACACCTGCTGCGGCAGCACCCTTCACCCATCTCCTCTCCCACCCCCAGGTGACGGCCGTCGACTGGCCCTTCGAGGAAGACGACAGCGACTGTCCCACCAAGGAGAAGCAGCGCAGCATCATGGACTACCTGGAGGAGAACCACTTTGACCTGGTCATCAACCTGTCCATGAGGAACAGCGGCGGCCGCCGTCTCTCGTCCTTCGTCACCAAGGGTTACCGGACCAGACGGATGGCCATCGACTCGTCCGTCCCGCTCATCATCGACATCAAATGCACCAAGCTCTTTGTGCAGGTGTGTGTGTGTGTGGAGGGTGTCTGGTCGGATGTTCTGATTGGTCCACAACCACAATCCCGTTTTGTGTCACCATGGAGACACTGATT
Source organism: Aeoliscus strigatus (assembly GCA_901007665.1). Classification (NCBI taxonomy): domain Eukaryota; kingdom Metazoa; phylum Chordata; class Actinopteri; order Syngnathiformes; family Centriscidae; genus Aeoliscus; species Aeoliscus strigatus. The sequence goes on from CAAKHB010001243.1 coordinate 108,436, forward strand.
GATTTCCAACGTTTGCAGGCTCTCCGTCAGGTCGGCAGACGTCCGCCGGTGAAAACTCACATCGACAGCATGACGTCGCAGACGCTGGTCCGTCTGCCCGGTGTGTTCCCGCGGACCAACTCGCTGGTTGGGGGTGGGGCTTCAGCCGGGACTCACCTTCTGCTTCCTGTCCGTTGACTCGCAGGTCTGATCGACGTCCACGTCCACTTGCGGGAACCCGGCGCCACTCACAAGGAGGACTTCTCCTCTGGTACGGCAGCGGCTCTGGCTGGTGGCGTGACCATGGTGTGTGCGATGCCCAACACCTCCCCAGCCGTCACCGACGCCGCCTCCCTGTCTCTGGTGCAGAAGGTACGTGTGCGTCCTTCCCGTAGGTCCCGACGTCACCGCGCTGCAGTGAAACATTGTTCTGTCCTGTCGTCAGCTGGCGAAGGCGGGCTGCCGCTGTGACTACGCTCTGTATCTGGGCGCCGCCTCGGACAACGCTGCCACCCTGCCGTCCATCGCCGGCCAGGCCGTCGGTCTGAAGATGTACCTGAACGACACGTACTCCTCCCTCAAGATGGACAACGTGTCCCTGTGGATGGAGGTAGGCGCAGATGGGCTGCTCCTTCTAGTCTAGGGCTGAACCCTGACCGACTGTCTGTTCTCTGAAGCACTTTGAGAAGTGGCCCAAGCACCTGCCCATCGTCGCCCACGCCGAGAAGCAGACGGTCGCTGCCATCCTGATGGTGGCGCAGCTCTACCAGCGGCCAGTTCACATCTGCCACGTGGCCAAGAAGGAGGAGGTGAGCGGCCGGTTGTCCACCAAGACGACTTGTTTGCGTTCCGCTTTCATCACAGCAGAGAGGAGCACTCAGAGAATCTCCCTAACCTGATTCTATGTCCATGAATAGATTCCTTGACCCAGAAAACATCCCCTGACCATTTGGAAATACAACAGTTATTGACTGAATTCAATGTTTATTAGAACACTACCAACATTCAATCATCTGGTCCTGGTCCATTAGCAGAATTTCATGGACATTTGCAAATATTTGCTGACAGACAGACAGATCCAAAGACAGAACCTCCTTGGTGGAGGTAAGAACGCGCCCCGAGCATCTTCCCATGAGGCTGACTGTCCTTTCAGATCCTCATCATCCGAGCCGCCAAGCAGAAGGGCATTCAGGTCACGTGTGAGGTGGCTCCTCATCACCTCTTCCTGTGCGACGAACACGTGATGAAGATTGGCGACGGCCCGGCCCAGGTGCGTCCCATGCTCGGCTCCCGGGAAGACATGGAGGCGCTGTGGGAGAACCTGGACATCATCGACTGCTTCGCCACAGACCACGGTGCGCCGCGTTCTTCAGACGATTCATCCTCCAGCAAAGAAAACATCCTGAAAAGGTGGTGTGTGTGTGTGTGTGTGTGTGTGATTCAGCCCCTCACGCCGTGGAGGAGAAGACCAGCGAGCGTCCTCCTCCAGGTTACCCTGGCCTGGAGACAATGCTGCCGCTGCTGCTCACCGCCGTCAGCGAGGGCCGTCTGACTTTGGATGACATAGTGCGACGTCTCCATGACAACCCACGCCGGATCTTCAACCTGCCCCTCCAGGAGAACACCTACGTGGAGGTACGCTGCAGCCGTGACTTGTCAGGTAGCGCTCGCGCGTCCAGGTGGAGTCCTTTATCTGTGTGTCGGTGCCTCTCAGGTGGACCTGGAGCAGGAGTGGGTGGTTCCTCAGGCCATGCAGTTCACCAAGTCCAAGTGGACCCCGTTCGCCGGGCTGAAGGTGAAGGGGAAAGTACGGCGTGTGGTTCTACGCGGGGAGGTGGCTTACATCGATGGACAGGTCGGTAATCACACACACACACACACACACAGAGTTCCGTTTCTCAGTTCCAGGCATTTTTCCATCAGAGACACAAACACATAAACATGGAGGAGACAGTGGAGATGGAGAACCTGCTGCTGTTTGTGGGTTTTTGTCACAGAGGGAACCGAGAGGGAGCAGGACAGGCTAATAAAAGTAGTATGTGTAAAATCTCCATCAGTGCTGTTATTAATCACACACCCCACCCAGGTGCTGGTTGCCCCAGGTTATGGTGAGGACGTGAAGACTTGGACCTCAGCCTCCGTCCTGTCCCCGGAGAGCCCGCTGGTCCACAAAGAAGACAGAGTAAGTCTGACATGAACCCTTCCTCTGAGGTTCTCAGCATGAATTCTAAACGTCGTTTTCCCTTTCAGACCCCCGAGCATCTTCGTCCGACTCCCCCCCGCGACGGCCTGGTGAGAACCCGTGCGCCCAGTCCCCGGCGCTCAGCGGGGGAGGGCCGCTACCTGCTGCCCCCTCGCATCCACCGCTCGTCCGATCCTGGGCTGCCACCAGGTACTCAAGCTCCCACAGCGCACCTGCCGCTTCCAGACAGCAGGTGGCAGTGGTGAGGTCAGGTGAAGGAGACTATGCAATGTATGTAACAGCTGCATCTGTGCTTACTTCAGACATGCTCATGCTCCCACCCGGTGCCGGCGCCAGCGACTCATACAGCCACCCGCCGCCACTGTCCAGGCTGCTGTCGCCTCAGTCCGGGCCGGGGCAGATACCCACGGCACAGCTGCCCCATCTCCAAGTGTCTCCTCTACTGCACCTGCTGGTTGGACAGCACATCCTGTCTGTCAGGCAGTTCAGCAAAGAGCAGGTAGAACACACGCACACGTTCTAATGACGGAACAACGTGTATTCAAACCCTCTAACGCAGACAGTATCGCTGCCGATCCATTCAAGCTAGCGTACTTTGGATTACCGTAATTACGTGACCATTTGCGATCAGAAAAAGTTGAACAGTTCCTGACAGAAGTGTCATTCGGTTCCTCTACCTGGTATGAAGGAGGAGATAGTGAGGTCATTACGGTACTCCAAAGTATGCTGCCGTGAATGTAGCCCTGGGGATACTGTCTGTGTTAAAGGGTTAATGTGTGAGATTTTTGACTGTCGTTTCTTTCAGATCTCCCACCTTTTCAATGTCGCTCACACGTTGCGTTTGATGGTGCAGAAGGAACGAAGCCTGGACATACTGAAGGTACGATTACAAAACAGATTTTTAAAGAAACTTGGCAACAAGATGCGAAGAAATTTGACCCAAGTTGGCATGCTAACAGCTAGTGCTGTAGCAGCCTGTGTGCCTCTAGAGTGAGTCCATTCTGCTTGTGGCAGTGTTGTGCTGCCCCCCCGTGTGTCCGGAGTGTGAATGATGTTTGTCATGTCCAGGGTAAAGTGATGGCGTCCATGTTCTACGAGGTGAGCACTCGCACCAGCAGCTCCTTCGCGGCAGCCATGCAGCGACTTGGCGGCTCCGTCATCCACTTCTGTGAGTCCACCTCGTCCTCGCAGAAGGGTGAATCCCTGGCCGACTCAGTTCAGACTATGAGCTGCTACGCTGATGTGTTGGTGCTCCGGCATCCGACGCCCGGAGCCGTGGAGGTCAGTTTCCCCTGTAGGATGTTTGCCAGCTTCTGTGGCGGCAGCATGAATGAAAGGAACCGGGAGGAGCCGTCGTGATACTTCTTTCTGTCACACTCAGACCGCGTCACGCCACTGCCGCAAGCCGGTGATCAATGCTGGAGATGGCGTGGGGGAGCATCCCACCCAGGCCCTGCTAGACGTCTTCACCATTCGAGAGGAGCTGGGGACGGTCAACGGCATGACGGTGAGCGACAGCGTGACACGGCGGGAGTAAACGGCCACATCCACACAGTTCATCATGCACTGGTGCATGTGCTTGGATGTTGTTGTTAGGCAACATTGGGGGGAAGAGGTCAAAGATTAGGGGTCGAGGGGCGGAGCGATGACACTTTAAGTATGTGGCTGAGCTGTCTGGACACAAAGTCGAGGGCGGAGAATTCCAATGTTTTTACCCTGAGACCAAGAAGAAGTGTTTCTAGGATCCATGTGGACGACAGGACAGAATTATGAAGAACGTGTGTTCACACAGCAAAGTGTGGAAGCTGCAAAAGTGTAAGGGATCTTTTGTGGTGAGCGTTTGCTTCCGTCCTCTCTTAGATAACCATGGTCGGTGACCTGAAACACGGCCGCACGGTTCATTCGCTGGCCAAACTGCTGACTCAGTACCGCATCACGCTGCGCTATGTGGCCCCGAAGAACCTTCACATGCCAGCAGAGATCATCAGCTACGTGGCTTCAAAGGGCATCAAACAGGTGGGCGGGGCTAGACGTTTAGACTAGATGTTGACCCACCTATCTGTAAACTGAACATGTGTGATTGCAGGAGGAGTTTGAGAGCATCGAGGAGGCTCTGCCGGACACGGACGTCCTGTACATGACCAGAATCCAGAAGGAGCGCTTCGCCTCCGAGGACGACTACAAGGCTGTGAGTCACTGGGGCGTTGACGACTCGTCTTCGTCCGTTCATTGTTTCTTCAACGCATCTGCGATTTTTGCTCCCTCTCCCTCAGAGTTTTGGTCAGTTCATCCTCACCCCACACATCATGACCGCCGCCAAGAAGAAGATGGTCGTGATGCATCCGCTGCCGCGAGTCAACGAGATCAGGTGAGCGCTGCCTGGAGATCGGTTGACCTTTTATCCCTGGCGATACATTTGCGCTAGCATACTTTGGAGTATCGTAATTATGTGACTATTTGCAGTATTACACACTATTATTTACACAAAGTATGTTATTGCCTATGTATCAGCAGCGATATGTCTGTTAAAGGGTTAACCCCCGTCTTGGTCCTGAACACGCGGTCTGTTGGCTGTTCAAGTGGGCGGAGTTACTGCAGAAACATTGGTTCCTGTGCTCTCGCCAACCAATCACCTTTCCTTTGTGTGTTTGTCAGTGTGGAGGTGGACACGGACCCCAGGGCGGCGTACTTCCGTCAGGCAGAGAACGGCATGTACATCCGCATGGCACTGCTGGCCACCGTACTGGGCAGATAGACACGCACGCGCACACACACACACACACACACACACACACACACACAGTATTCTAGCCCTCACTCCAGTGCAGGACGCAGTGTTACATATTAAAATACTAAAACTTCACCTGACAGGTTACATGCTGCTTTAACTTCATTGTTACAGTCTTCCTGTTACAGTCTACTTGGCTGATTTTTTTTTTTTCTTTTACACTATCATGGTACATGCACAATTTTTTTTAAGGCCTAAAACGCAACTCTTCTGGCAGACATTTTCCATAGTTTATGTGGGACCGATGAAGAAAGAGCTAGCTGACTATCAGAACCTGGATCTGATTAACTATTGTAGCTTTTCATATACATGTCTGTCGGTATGTTAAAGGGACCAAGCAAGATGTGACAAGGGAGAGAGGCGTGTTTTTTTTTTTTTTTGGTTGGTTGTTTTTTTTTTTTACTTCTGTCATAGTAATCAAAGCCAGATTGACCTCATCTACCAGATATTTGTAGCATTAACCAAGGTATACATTTTCCCCAGGTATGGTACTGTAATTAGAGGTGTTAGTGATTTCTGAGTATTCTTTTTTACCAAAATGGGACTTGATGTCTGTAAAATGTTGGTGAAATAACTGTATTATGTGTGGAAAATGAATTAAAAGGAACTTTCCCTTTTGCAGTAAATGTCGAAAATTTTTTGGGACAATGCTTTTCTTCTTAATTTTGAGTTGAAGTACATGGGTTGAGGATGAAATGCTGGAAGAATAATTGCTGCTGACAAAACAGCCTTCATGAATTAATAATTGGACCTTTTAGTGTGAGGTAGTTTAAACTTAGCAGATATAATGAAGTCTGTATGGGACTATAAACATGCTCATTCATATTAATATTAAAAGCATGAATGTCTAAGAACGATGATGGGAATGAAGGGTTGGTGGTGGTGTATTTTCAGTGGTCTGTCTATTAAAAAGGTTTCGCAACATTTCCTGATATTTTCCAATCATTTTACCAAATGTATTTGGAAAAAGGTTACAAGTCTTACTTCTAACAATAGACCAATTGCTTGACCTTAATTCTATGATCAGATCTTAACAGACGAAATAAATTGGCTGTGATATCTTACATAGCGGATTTTGAGCAGAAGCTTTGAACGCACCATTCTACACCTTCTTCGGTCCGTGAAGAAGAACCAGCCAATCAGAGCGGCTGCCCTCCGTCACAGTCCCGTACACCGGACACGACCCGGCGGCTACGACGAGGCTAATATTCCCTGGATTGTGAGCCTTCACCTGGACTTCAAGACACCGAACCGGATGCCTCTATGATCCAGCAAGCATTACGGCGAAGTACACAGTGTTCAGGTTGCACACGGTAAGGGACGGAGCCATCTTTTGCCAACTAGCATGTGGGTAGCTAATTTTGGGTAGCCTTCATAGGCACCAAACTCCATTCACTAATCTGTCAGTTTAAGTGTGATTAGCTTTTTCACAACAATAGAATATTATCATTGGTTATCGTAAGTAGATGTTCCCATGACGTCTTACACAATGGTAAATTGTGTTTTCACGTCAGCTATTTGTCCAAACACAACACGAAAGGTGTCAGTAAAGCGGAATATTGGAAACGGGTCCGGCGCAGACTGACACCACTGACTAGCTTTCGTCCATTCTGCTGTGATAAGCATTATTGTAAAAATAGCGATGGACGCGCTGATGTATGCCGAATGGTTGACCCTGCTCAAAATTACATGTGAGATCAAATTTAGACGATGTATGAAACATACTGAAATCAGCATTCGTGAAATGACCGAACTGAGTCTGAGGTTTGGTTCAGTTCTGTCCCGCTCCACCGGTGTTGGAGCTACCCTCACTTCTTGCTAGCTCATAGTTTATTATAGTGAGTCACCATTTTTATGACTTTTTCAGTTGTTCACTGTGCTTCAAATACATTCCCCTTGTTGAGATAACAGGTGAATTGTCTCCAAATTAGTTTAGCTAGCGGCAAAGCTATCTTCGGACGAGACACAGACGTTATTAAATTAACGAGATTAGAGATCAATACATTCTGATCGAACTCAGACTGGATAATCGCGGACAGAGAAATATGTTTTACACAGTCCATGTTCGTATGTTTTCATGAATGACCGCTTTTGGAATGAAAGGTGAATCGGTGACCGGCAGGCGCACATATGCCGGGAGATTAACGTCAGCAACGGATTACGGTTCGAGCTCCACAAGGACAAACAGACGGCTTCCACACGGCATTATTTCACTTTTACTAAAACGAAGAGTGATTTTCACCCCAACGTTATCAAATGTTTGTTTAACATACAAATCAATCACTATGGGCCCTTCCCGTTGTCTCACAGGTTTGCAGTTTCAATCACACTTGAATTACTGCTCCCGTTTCAATTCACTGGTCTGATTGATTTGGATTGACATGGAATGACTAACGTTGTCAATTAATACTAAATGAATACTGTTGATATAATTCCCTCTTATAGCTGTAAATGTCTTTGTCTGTCAAATAAGATGTTTTAAATTGCTGCCAGACTACACATTAATATGGTGTGTACCTTTTAAACCATACATTCCTACTTTTATCACTTAAGAAGGCTATTTTAAGAATAAATCTATCTCCTGAGTTTCTTGTCAGTGACACTTTCACAAAAGTTTCCCCGATTCCTCCGACTTGTCAGTTTGGAAGCAAGATGAAGAGCTACATTTGGTGGTTCACCATTCGTGGGCAATGTTCTTTCTTTGAATTAGGATTAAATTCCTTTACAAAACTATTGAGGACTACACTACGAACGTATCACTACCAGCTTTAATGTCTGTAAGAGCCAAATGTGATGTGACACAGGAGTTGATCGGATAATGATACAGATCTGTTATTTCTTCCTACGTTCTTAGTGTTCCATGAGGGTCAACATGTGGCCACGGCTGTCTCGGATGATGCAATGACATTCAGCCAACTCTGGCTCCACACGTTGTCCTCAAGGTGGAAGCAGTAAATTCACAATCTGAGGAAGAAGAATTCAAAGAAAATGACTCATTAGTCATGTTTTCAACCCTTTCTTCTAACTGACTAGTTTTTGTCAGCTGACAGCCTTTCAGGAAAAAAAACGAGTAGCTAAAATTAAATACAAAGGGCCCACTGTCAGATAGAACACTCAAAGCGACGTCCTTCACATCTATTTTTATAAATGCTGCTGTGTGATAAATGACGTGTGCTTGCTGCTGTTCATTAACCTAACGGTCGTGGTTTGCTGCAGCCGCATTGATCGCTCCACGATGAGCTCCAGACAGGTGCTGCCTTCTCGGAGGTGTGCGTCTCAGCATACATCCTGGGGGGTGTGTGTGTGTGCTGCGGAATGGACTGCAGACTGTCTCGTGGTTGCCGCAGCTCGCTCGGAGGAGTGTTTACATCAGCTTCAGCAGAGCGCCATCTGTGCCTGCAGCGCTTCCAGCATTGATTAAAATAATGGCCTTCTTTATCTCCTCTTTGTGGGCTTGATTCCACTTTAGATCCGGACTGATTACTTTTCATGCAGCGGAGTGGAACGCTCTCGCAGGATTCGCTGATTTAACGACTGCCTCTGTCTCTGTTGCTGGAGAGACCGATGAGTAACTTTTTGATCTCACTGTGTTCTCTCAAAAACCTTTGATACTCTTTGTGTGAGGATGATTACCGTCCACCCACAGACAGATCTGTGAAGAAGTCAGTCAATAGCTGAGGTGATAGTTTGAGTAGATTCAGACATTTGAACATTAGACTGCTCTCATGAACATTTTATGTTTCCAGCGTCAGGTGAAAGTAATAAATACCATCTTAGAGGCACTGATGGGTGGAAGCACTGCGAAGCTTGATTTTAGTCCACACGGAGATGGAACCAGAGTAGTTTAATACATGTTCTACATCCACAAGGAATCGTGTCCAGAAATTCCTGCGTCCACACAAATCCATTGAATCTGCTGTAGTACATCCTCCAGGCCCGTAGGTAGCGCTGTAATGCTGTCACAGAAATACACCATCACAGCGAAGAAGACATGGAGCACTGGAGACAAACACAGGAAACAAACACAGGAAGAAGATGATGAATGGAACCAGAAGGAGATATTTCTGAGGACAGACAGTTCTTGAATGTATCGGCAGTGATACAGTCAGTGTTAAAGGGTTAATAGATG
>CAAKHB010001243.1:124313-156308 GCA_901007665.1 Aeoliscus strigatus
CTGCCAGGGCAGCTCAGTGGTGGGTGTTATCTGCCCAGGAGCTCCCCTCTCTTTTATTACAAGGAGTGTTGGGGAGTGTGTGTGTGTGTGTGGGGGGGGGGGGGGGGGTTGGAAACTTAATGCGCCTGTGTGTGCTGTATGTGCACACCGCACACAGATCACAACAGATACAGTACACACTGGTGGGCGGGTGGTGGGAGGCAGAAGGGATGCAGATTGCATGCTATGAAACTGATAGATAGCTGTAAGAACAGAGCGACACAGTCAAGCGCAAAGGAGACTCACTGCAAGGTGAGTCGATGAACCAGCCTTCATGAGAATATGACTTGAGGTTGGAATTTCGTCTCTGCCTACTGCAGGAGAACAGACCGAATGTGTTTGTGTGGGGAGGAGAAACAACAGAAAAAGGAAAAGGCAAGTCGAGTAGGTTCTGCAAAAGGGAATTCAAGGCGCTTTACAAAAGACAATGCAGTAAAAGGAAAAGGAAAATGGCCAGATTAAAACACACAGAATTTAAAAAAAAAATTAAAATAAAGGCAAACACTTAACGGTCTTCAAATGAAACATTAAAAACAAGAAAATTAAATAAAATGAGCGAAAACTGTTAAAATTTGCAGTGCAGAGTTTAAAAACTAGTCAAAGGCAGCCGCAAACATGAAATCGTAAATATATCTTAAAGGCACTGAGGGTTTTGGCAGATGTACAGGTTTCTGGTAGTTTGCTTCATTTGGTCCATGTGGAGTTCTACAACACACTGAAGAGGATCTGAATGATTTGACTAACTCACCGCTTAACGTTAGTCACATAAACTGTTCCATGGTCATAGACCAACAGGAGTGTTTTTGTGTTCTGAGAGACAGGAAGCCTGATGGGGACAACATAGAACAGGCTTAGATGTGCAGCAGGCCTCACAAATATGTTTGTGGAAGCACTTTGTTATGAAAGATGAGATGTATGTGATCTCGACCCACTCATGAGGCTTCAGAGCAGCTCTTCTAATTGGCCATCGCCTTGGAGATCTCCATCCTAATGAGGAAACAAACTCCGGGCGCTGCACCTGATATAACCTCTGGGAGTCACAGGGGGAGTTTGACACACACCTGCTCCATCTGCCCATCTGACAATTAACATCGACAGGCAATAATATGTCCGTATTTTCACAGCAAAGGTAGAGCAAGGACCTCCTGATAAGAGAGTTTGATGTCCACACGTAGACACAAAATTAGAAAATTAGCAAAACAATGTGCTACAGATAAACAGTCAAAGAGAAGTGTTGAGAAAATTCAGACTAGTTTTACATTGTGATTGTGTTTCTGCATATTGCAGATATCTTATGTTCTGTAAACCATACGATCTTCAAGTTGAAATAAATCACAAAAAACATTCATTGGTCATCATTTTTATGTTTGATTTGATGTTTCCCTCCCGGAGGTTGAACTTATTTCAACAGTCAACTGTGAATCGATTTCATCACCTTTCATTTGTACTTTGGATTGAATACGACTACTGTCTCTTGACTAGAGGAGCATCTGCATCATGAAGACGGACACAACCCACCACCGCAGCAACATCTGCTCCGAGGCACTCAACGCATCAGGTGGCATGTGTGTGTAAGCGCTGGAATAACAAGAGACACTGGTGAGGGCATGAGTAGTGCCCTGAGGCGAGGAGCAGAAGGGTGGCAGGGATCCTGCCTCCCTCCACGGCCTGTGGAGACACCAGCCTCCATGACTCATCTATGTGTCACTAATGTTTTCTCTGTGAATGAACAAACAGACACAGATACAGTGCCGAGAGCCAGCGCTACCGTCGTGTCTGTGAGATCTACATGAGCCGTACTTAGTCATACTCCCGGCTGCCTGAGCATGGAGACTTGCCACGCACTTCCATGTAATTGATCTGGAGGAAGACACAAACCAGCTGTCATTGGTATAGCTGGAAACATATGATGTGGTAGCAGTGAACGAGCCGTCATGTACCCATGCACTTGTCTGCCTCAGTCCTCTGATCTCCGCCAAGCTCTCCTCATTTGGGCTGCACTCGAGCAGCAGCAGCAGTCGTAAATATGTACACCTTGTTAGGACCCTGACAGTCCCGGCAGCAGCTAGTTAGGAAGAACAGACTACAAATGAATCCACTTCTGAACGCAGAGAAGGCACACGCAAACAGACAAAGCATATCATCGTCAAAACTTGATGTAGTTGTTGTGATGGTTGGGTTTGTTTTGTTTTGGGTTTTTTTACCCTATTTTGAAAAGTGAGCTAACAGCTAATTCGCCCCACTAACTCAGATAATAAAGCAATGTGGTAGAGTGGATATGCTAATGAGGTTGAAGTCAGAGGCAAACTGATCATGACCTGCTGTAAATCCCCATTTGCTGTTCATCCAGCTCTGTCATGCCTGTGATGAAATTACACCGCATGTGATATCACAGGGAAATTGTCAGATTCAGCAGATCTCAGATTAGCAGTGCAGTTTGCGATTGGGTTGTTGTGGAGTTGCGGACTACAGTGTGTCAATTCGAGTGCTGAATATGAGGCTAAGCTAGCTGAAACTGTCCAACTTGAAAAAATCCTGTGATGTTACATTTAAGTGCAATGTAACCGTGTGATGGGGATTGATGAAATGGAAATGGTGATTCAAGTCATGTTTCATTTGCTCTCACATCAGACGAGTGATTTGACACTTGAGAACTAATGAAGATGAATACTGCTCTCTATACAAAACTAGCTAGCAGCAGGCTCGCTAGCATATAGTAAACATGAATCTTTGAATCACTGTTTTTGCTTTTTATAGCAAAAGATGTGCATTGATGATATTTGTTGTAGTATTACATTTTGAGAGAGTGAGACTTGCTGTTTGTTCAGTCTTGAGTTGTAGATTTTGCTGCCTTTTGTGAAGATTGTTTGTGTTCTGATAAATTCATACCACCTTGAATCATTTCTAACATATATTTGTGTAATGATTTAATTCCCCCAAACTGACTGTTGGTCCATTTACTCATCTGTGTCACATGACGCACGTCACACTCTTTAGCGCACCCCTGGCTTTTGGAGGAGTGAGTGGAGTTTCAAACGTCTCCAATGTTCATTTCCCACGTGTGACCAAGACTTTTCGTTTTCAACTTGCACAGACTTCCTTTTGCATTGGACGAACTGAAAGCTGCAATCTCTTAAACCTGTTCGATGTGGTTTGGACATGGTGGTGCAGTGGTTAGCAAATTGATCACGTGGCCTTTAAAAAGAAAAAAAAAAAAAAACGACTTCCTTAATTCACGCCATGATCCACAGCAGTAGTAATGAACTGATTAGTTTAGGTGATCAACTGATTGATCACGACAGACAGTGTTGCCCGGTTGGAAATGGATTATTGGGACCAGAGACTCAAAATTGTCGTATTTTAAGGGAAGTTATCATACACGTGTCAGAACCGAAATAACAATAGTGATGTGTCTTTCAGCGTCGAGGCTTCTTTGCTTGTGTTGCGTAAGTAGTGAATATTGTCTCGGTAAACAGTAAAAGTTGCAATATTTTAACTTTGAAGGGCATTGCCATGAATGCAGCATCACTATTCAGATGCAGGCGCAGTTGTCGTTTTCACTCCATGCGCCCTCGCCATCTGACTAGTAAATGTACGTGTTCTTCTCCGGTTGTGTCAGTCTAAAATGATGTTTTGCTGGGTTAAATCAAAGGCAACTGGACCTATGATTTAACCGAGCAAGAGACCATGACCTGGGTGACAGAGAACCTTCACAGACATCTAAAATGATGGCACAATTCTAGTTAGATGACGTACAACGTAAATGTGCCTCTTACCAACAAAAAACAGGTCTAAAGTCAACATCGCGGCACCGTTCTCCTGATGCTTTGCGCTTCCGACCATCTAAATAGAGCCCTTTATCTTTTGGACCAACCGATCAGAAGATACAAACTGACAATGCCTTACTCTCACAGATATATAACCCAGTAAATAAAAGAATATGAAACATATGACAATTCAGTTCAACTGACATGAGCCAAATTTTTACTGCAGTCATTTTGGTAACACAACAACCAACATACGACCCACTTTACCCCATGATAAATATTCTTTGGCTGATGCTTCGCTGTGATGTGTGTGTCAAGGAGGATATTACATAAAATACACAAACATTATAACAGCATTATAATTATAACATTATAAATGTGCTCACACTGCTAATGCTGAATGGTGTTAACTGAAGTTGAATCTGTGGTAATAACAATGATAATAATAATCACAAAGAAAATGTGATCAGTACGCCCCCCCCAACACCACCACCACCACCACACACACACACACACTCTCCTCCATCAGTTTTAATGATCACAGCTACAAGGATTAAGGTCCAATGTCCCAGTAAAGGAGCTTTGCACTGTCAAATGTAGGACCACTGGCTCTCCTAAGCTGCCTAATTTGCTGATCCACAGATGATGATACAGCATCTTCAGACTTGGGTGAGGTCAAAGGCATGCGCAGAGTGCCTTGCTGTGGTCAGCACGTGAACTGCAGGAGGAGAGAACCATTGAGTCAATCATACAACAGTCTCACTTTTGAAATACAACCAGCTGAGATCTTTATTTATTATACTGATCGATCAAAGTAAACACCCACCAGAAACACACTGAAGAAAGACATGTAAGACATTAAGACATATATTTTGCTTCCAACCATTGATCATGAGCCACAAAACGAGGGAAGAAACATTCATGATCAGACCCCTGCCTTCAAGAGCAACAACAGACAAGCATTTCAGCTCAGTCTCTTTTTAAATATATATACTTTCGGGCCAAGGAAGTATCTCAAAATCTAAGCAAGGAAAAAGAAGCAGGAACTATGCTTGAATCAGTCATTCACAAGACCAAGTGCATGACAAGCCTTGCACAGGGAAAGGGGTGTCTTGTGGTCACAGAATTTCCTCACATTATCCACGTTATTGTAACTACGGCAGATAACTACAGCGAGTGAGACAGAGAGCGAGGCCCAGCATGTGACTGCTGCTGTGGACTCATGAGGAATTCATGGCAAAACAGTAGTTGTCTCTGTGTGAAAAAGACAGCATGGATAAGAACCGTGACACTGATCTAGCCCCACCACCGGGACCCTCCTCCCTTTTCATTGCACTGTACAATGCAACAAATCAAAAATACAAAAACAGTTCAATTAAATTAATTTTTAATGAACATTACAAATGACAATGCGTTGGTGAGGAAGAAAGCAGTCATAACGTGGAAGAACATAATCATCCTCTCAAAATATGATTATTTATAATATATTATATTATATATCACGATTTTACAACTGGAGACTTCAAGTTAGTGATGAAGTTTGGTGCTGACACTGGTCAGACACATGTGTATATTTATGGATGGATTTGTTTGTAATCAGTGAAATAATCACTTGTCACAAATAGAACAAAGAGTAAAATATAATAGATGTACAATAATGACAACAACACTAATACTAGTGTAATATTAGTGTTAATATTAACACTAATAAACTCAAAGTTGCTCACATGACATGACAAAGCTCTACCCTACACCAAGAAAGGGTGTATGTCTTTTATTTGGTTTATACGCCCGCGGGGATTCTACATAACAAGTGCTACATAGCAGAAGTTCAAACAATACACAAGGAATACATCATGATGTCTTTATACCAACTAACACGAATTTTACTCTCCAGTTAGACTGGTTTCATATTTAAGCATGTTACATTTGCTGAAGCATCTTGTGCATGAAGACATATTTGTTACAAATTAAATTTTTTTCTACCGTAAATAAACGAAAAATGCCACTGTGACGTCTAACCTCTTTATTAGGCATAAGATTATCTTAGTTTAGTTTCTTAGTTGCTATTCCAACTTAAAATGATCGCAATAGGGAATGAAAAAAAATCCCTTTACTTTGGAGGGCTTTACCGGAAGTCACTCTCCTAACTTTGCCTAGTTTGATACCGACATGCTCGTGGAGGCATCTTGAAGTGCCCCAGCCAACAAACTTTCTGCTGTCGTCTTCGTGAGCAGCTGTGTCACCATGACAGGTCGTCCACCTTCAGTCTGACGGGAACGGGCAGCGGCTCCATGATGGCGGTCACCGCGGGAAAGGCGTTAGCATGACGACTGGAATGAAAAGTTGAGGAGCGAACTTCTTTTCCTGCCCCAGACGTTCGAACAGCAGCGGACCATGGCGAACCGTGCTTCTGTCTCCATCTGGACTTTGGCTGCCACTTTCCTCGTCGGCCTGACCAGCTGTTACCTGACGATACCTCTGAAGTTCCACACCGGGAAGTACAACGTCTCCTCGGGTCTCGGTCCTCTTCGCCTCGTCGCGGTAGCGGCTGATGAGAGCGGACTGTCTCTGGCCTCGGATCCCTCCGGGACAGTCAACTTTCTGGACATGGTCAACAACCTGCAGGGGGACTCTGGGAGAGGCTACTACATAGAAATGTCCATCGGAACTCCTGGTCAGAAGGTACAGCTGCTCCACGAAGGTGTTAGAAGGGTTTGAAGGAGTTTCAACCTGTCCTGACGTTCAGGGAACACACTACACCCAACACCTCCCCTGAACTCTTTGTAGTCATGTTGTTAATATTCACAAAATCACTGAAATATGTCACCTATGAGCCAGGTAACTGACCCCAGTCATTACATAGATGTCTGTCAATCTGTCTATCTCTATCTTTCTATGTCACCTATGAGCCAGGTAACTGTAATTGGTGGTTAATTAACAACGACAGTAATGATTTGTTGCATGACACAGCACACACATATTAGCATCTGCAGTTTTCCCCAATTAATCAGTGATGGTTTGTTGGCTCTGGAAAGGGGCAGACTCCTCGGTGAGTGTGTTCTAGGTAAAACTATCACACATTCTACGTATCACATGTAACAGTTAAATCCCATATAAGTAAAAAACAGATCTATCTGCAATTATTTTTAACTTTTAATGAGTTCATGGATTCTAATGGTTCATCCACACTGTGATATCTGACACATTTACCTGTCTTTACAGTGAATTCAGACTTCATGAAGAACCGAGTTGAAAGCGTCAGTCAGCGGGATTTTCCCATAGAATCATGCATCCCTGATATTCAAAGTGTGATCAGCATGAATAATAGCGCACAATTTCACAGAGCTTTTAGTGTGCGTTTGAACTTTTTCCAGGGTTTGTATTATGCCTCAAGTCAAATATACACTGGGGAAAATATTTTAACGGAAATCTGGTGTTTCACACTCACCAACATACAAAAATTAGTTTCTGCTACATTGGCTAGCATTACATAGTTCTGATGAACACGTTCATCATCAGCGGTTATTGTGGATCTGATCCCAGCTGTCAACGGGTGAATGTCAGGGTCCAACGTGGACCAGTCATCAGCTGAAGGACAGACAACCATTCACACTCACATTCACACCTACAGTGGCAATCAGTTAACATCAGAATGATGTTGGAGGGGGGAGGAGAACCCAAACAGACCAGGGTCCTTCTCCCCATGGGGCAACAGTGCTAACCACTGCCCCACTGTGTCGCACCTGATTAACATACACACATTTAAACTTCAGCTGGTCAAATCGGACTAGATGACATTTCTTTTTATTGGCTTTGAAGGAACCTGGCACGTTTTGCTGTCAACACCAGGAATCTGACATCCAGATCTAACTCTTTGAGCCAAAAGTCCAGCAGTCGACGAACAACAAGTCGACGATGGTTCCTAGTCTGCCCAGGGCCGTGGAGGGTCGCCGGGTGCAGAAGCCCTCCCAGGTCTCTGCAGCCTCGTCTGTAGGTAGACCAAAGCTCCACTCACATGCACTCACATGATGTGGGCTGTGAGGACCACTGTTTCCTAGCAGGCAGCTGACAGGGATTATGAGGCTCTCAAGGAGCAAAGATCTGCCCCCAGGGTTGCTGAAACGACCAGTTGCTTTGGTTCACTGCTTGTTTTCTCTTTGGTTGCACGGAAACAGGACTGTGTAATTTATTGTCATCGTCTTAAAGTCCTTGATATGGGAAGTGGCTAACAAGATCATATGAATGATTAAGGAGGACTAAATGTTCCCAGAAGAGATTCCTCTATCCCCATTAAATATACATGATCCTTGAGGGCGTTGTCGGTGGAAGTCTCACCCTGGTGTTTGATGGAGATGTGTTTGAAGTGGTGCTCAAAGCAAATGGGGATTGTCTCATTAGTAACATGACCTTGTGCTCAATGGTGTCTCAGGTTGTTAGACTGCTGTAAACCCAGCTCACACACTCTGTCCTGACACTGCTCTGCGCCAGTGACGTTCACGTGTTTATCGTGCTCCTCTACATTAAGATGGGCTGAAGGAGGTAAAGAGTACAGACTTCCGTTCATTTACAGAGTAAACTCGACGACCCGCTCTCACTTCCACGTGTTGTTTTACTGTTGTTTGAGTATACGCTCCTCTGTTTCGTAGAAGGATTCACAAACTGGTGCTGCCAGTATGAACACACTGAACAGAAAGACAGCGACAATCAGCAGAGCGGTTACGTGACGCAGACACTTCCAGCGTAAAGCCGGGGTCAGGATCTAAGAGACTGTTGGTGTTGGATGTACAAATATTTGGACTCGGTGACGTTGTTCCTCTCGTTCAACTCCTGTTGACACAGGGCAGTAAGATCAACTGTAGGACGTTACATTACGACCTACAGCCCCTTGACGTGGAGCTTGGAAAGGAAGTGACACACTCGAACCTTCATTCAGTCCAACTGCGAGAACATAGAGTGAATTGGAGTGTGTTTGACCTGTAAAGGGGACGTGATGGCACACGGTGTACTGTAAACAGTACCTAAAAGTAGGTAAAACCTTTACCCACATGTCAGCAGACCTCGGGTCAGATTGGTTAGTGAGTGGTACCATGTTGGTACACCCTCAATGTGTCTTCGGCTAATGTTTGTTTAGGACAGAGGGTGAAGTACTGTACGGACTGTACATCCATCCAGACAATTGGGATGTTGGACTGAACAAATGAAATAAAACTGAATTGAGTTGTCACAGGGCTGTGGTGTTAAAGAGACTCTAACCGGCACATCTGAGGTGTCAAAGGGACAGATTGGTACTAACAGGTAGCAGATGCACGTGGTCGCATGACACAGAAACTAAAGCAGGGTGAAGGGCTTGAAGGATGGAAGAATCCAGAATCAGTTTGTGCAAATCAGTCTCTGGTCAGACACGACTAAACCAGAGCAGACTTCCTGCTCGTCTGGTCTTCCCTGTTCCAGCCGGTGTTTGTTCAGTCTGTGTCAGGTGACGGGGTGGAGTGTCTACGGTTCCACTGTCACACGGGTGTGAAGGATTAGGTTCGTGACCCCATCATGTGACGGACAGCCAGCGGTCGAGGGGACTGGAGTCTGCTTGCTAATTAGTTACTGCTCGTTGCCCTGATGCCTGGAGGACGACGTGATCCAAACCGGTCCCCACTGTGCACATGACACATGGCAGAAGGTCTGGACAAGTCATCCAGTGGTGTCAGGAGCTGCAGGCCGTCATGTTTGGATCACACATTACACAGCCATTACATGATGAGCGTGGTGCTATGTGAGCTCCCTTCCTCTGACCAGGATCACAGGACGCGTGTCAGCATTGGATTTTACAATTTTCACGATTATTAGAGGAAAGAAAAAGAAGGGTTATTCCACGTCCAACAGGTGTACGATCATTTTCAGTGTCCCCGCTGACAACACTGTCCCGTCCTCTCTCTCTTCTCACTCCTGGATCGATTAAAGAGTCCTTTGGACCACTGTGTGACGTGTTGGTGACATCGTCCCACAGACTGATGGTCATTTTTCACGTCACTGGACCGTTCCGCCTACCGGATGTGTTCATTTGGTGGATGCAATTTGTGTCTGCCGATTCCCAGGAAGTGACCCCCTCTGTCTGATCAGTCACACAGATCAAACACACACACACACACACACTCACACACACTCACGATGGAAGTCAGTCGCCACTTGTGGGAGATTTGTCATGTGGTGATTTGTGGAATGATTGAAACTAACACTTGGTAAACTAACACTTCCCTCTGAACTCCTCCTCTATCATTCTACTCTCATATATGATAAACATGCAGTGTCCATTGTGTCGGTTACCATGGCGACGAGTTCCTCTAATACAATTGGCACCCAGGAAAGGAATGACAGTGACTCACCCAGCACCTACCTGACATGTTGTGAGAATTTCAGCTAAATACGTTTGGAGCAGACAAGAGGAAACGCTCATTGGGAATAATTAACGCCTGTGAAGAACTAACGGTTGTAACCTCGTGTCTTTCAGCTCAACATCCTGGTGGACACCGGCAGCAGTAACTTTGCGGTGGCAGCAGCTCCTCACCCGTTTATCACCCACTACTTCAACGCAGCTCTGTGAGTGTCACCGCTCATCCCAGAACGTCACACGTCCACTCAGCAGATTCTGACCAGCGCCCCTCCTCCCTCTCCCCCCCTTGACTCTGTGTTTCCACACTCAGCTCCAGCACCTACGAGTCCGAGGGGCGGACCGTGGCCGTCCGGTACACACAGGGCAACTGGGAAGGAGACTTGGGCGTGGACTTTGTCTCCATCCCCAACGGCCCCAACGGGACCATCAGCATCAACATCGCTGCCATCCTGTCGTCCGACGGCTTCTTCCTCCCTGGGATCAACTGGCAGGGGATCTTGGGACTAGCCTATCCCATGCTGGCACGGGTGAGATCCGGTCTCTTTCACTTGGTGTTGGACGTCAGTCTTAGTTGGTTTAACTTGTTTGAAATCCAACAAAACCAATGGTTTCCAGGGTGAGGCCACTGATACCTTTTTTTTCCCTCCTCATCTCTTTTGGCTGATTTTTCACTGACTGACTTTGTACTGCTGTAGTTATTCATTTGTCTTGGATCAACATTGACAACGTTGACAGCATGGTGCGGTACCTGGACGCTACAGAGGTTGCACAAGTAGTCCAACTCAAGTAGTCCAACTCCTCCAGGATGGCATCAATATGTGCCGTTGCAAGAAGGTCTCAAGAGCATGGAGGAGATTCCAGGAGACAGGTCGTTACTCCAGGAGAGCGGGACAGGGCCGTAGAAGGTCCTTAAACCCTCAGCAGGACCGGTATCTGCTCCTTTGTGCAAGGAGGAACAGGATGTGCTCCTCCAGAGCCCTACAGAATGACCTCCAGCAGGCCACTGGTGTGAATGTTTCTGACAAAACAATCAGAAACAGGCTCCATGAGGGTGGCCTGAGGGCCCGACATCCTGTAGTGGGCCCCATGCTCACTGCCCAGCACCGTCGATTGGCATTTGCCATAGACCACCAGAACACTGGCACCCTGTGCTCTTCACCGATGAGAGCAGATTCAACCTGAGCAAATGCGACAGACGTGAAAGGGTCTGGAGATGCCGTGGAGAACGTTATGTTGCCTGCAACATCATTCAGCATGATCGGTTCGGTGGTGGGTCAGTGATGGTCTGGGGAGGCATATCCCTGGAAGGGCGCACAGACCTCTACAGGTTAGATAATGGCACCCTGACTGCTATTAGGTATCAGGATGAAATCCTTGGACCCACTGTCAGAACCTACGCTGGTGCAGTGGGACCTGGGTTCCTCCTGGTCCACGACAATGCCTGACCTCATGTGGCTAGAGTATGCAGGCAGTTCCTGGAGGATGAAGGAATTGATACCATTGACTGGCCCCCACGTTCACCTGACCTAAACCCAATAGAACATCTCTGGGATATTATGTTTGGGTCCATCTGGCGGCGCCAGGTTCCTCCTCAGACTGTCCAGGAGCTCGGTGATGCCCTGGTCCAGATCTGGGAGGAGATCCCCCAGGACACCATTTGTCATCTCATTAGGAGCATGCCCCGACATTGTCAGGCATGCGTACAAGCACGTGGGGGCCACACAAACTACTGAGAATCCTTTTGAGTTGCTACAATGACATTTTGTCAAAATGGACCAGTCTGCTGCATCATTTTTTCACTTTCATTTTTGGGGTGTCTTTGATTTCCCCCCTCCTTCGGGTGATCATTTTCATTTCTATCAAATCTATCTATCATTTTGTTTCTAATACATCACCTACTAATTATCAGGAAAGATATTCAGGATCATTTTTCCTCCCGTTTAGATCTGATGTGTTTTCGAAGTGTTCCCTTAATTTTTTTTTAGCAGTGTATTTCAGCCCCATCAGCAGATTCATCGACCTAGAAAACATCCCCTGACCAGTGGAAATACACTGGTATCATTTTATTTCTATAGTAACTGACAAAATTCACTATTTTCTATCAAAGATCCAACATTTCTGTTGACACTATGCTGAGTCAGCAGACTCTCTGCTACAGCCCGGTTAGTTCACGTCTTTATATTATCTAACATTATTATAAATATCATCTAATAATATTTCCTGTTCTGGTTCCAGAACCAAATCGACTAACATTGAATCATCTGGTCCCGGTCTAGACGTTCCTGAACATTCCATTCAAATCCGTCGTTATAACTATTGAGATCTGAGAAACCACTAATAAATGTGTTTGTCTTATTATTTCCATGGCGACGGTCCATCCAAACATAGATCCCTTCTTCTGTAGACACTGGTGTGATGGTTGATGAGGGACGAGGTTGAGTTGTGTCTGTGTGGCGTTTGCATGCTCTTGCAGTGTGATTCCTCTCCAGGTACTCTGGCGTCCTCGACTCCAAACTGCTCGTACGGGCTCGCATCGTCTGTTTGTCTTTCCATGTTTCACGTGGGAGCTGATGAATGAACTTCATTTGTGGTTGAATAAACACCATGAGACAAAAAACGGAAACATCAGCTGTAATCACGTCCATCGACGAGCGCCCAACAACTTCCTCATGCCCCACTTTTCTTTTACAGCGCTGACAATCGTATCTACATCTCGTCGGGGTGGTGTGACGCTCCTTCTAGATCTTTCTTCAGTGGTGTGTCTGTGTCAGTTCACTGAAGGATTCCAACCCGTTTGACAACAACAGCATCAACTGATCTCCTGAAAGATCCAAAACTCCCTCCCTCCTTTTTTTTTTTAAATTCCAAACCGCTGATTGTCACATTGTTTTCTCTGCGCTGATGTCATCAGCCTTCAGGATCAAGTGTCAGTGATGGAATCAGACAGTTTGTTTAGTAGTTTAGCACAATGGGTTCACCCACATCACTGCACCAGGAAGTTGTTGGAAATAATGCGAGTTCATGCACCAAAGCTTTGTCAGACAAAATCCAGAGCCACCAGAGGTAAACATGTTGTGTGTCTCTGAATCAGCCCGACTCGTCAGTGGAGCCTTTCTTCAACTCGGTGGTCAAACAACTGGGAATCCCGGATATCTTTTCCCTCCAGATGTGCGGCGCTGGAATGTCGGCTAGCAGCACAGCAGAGCCTGCAGGCGGCAGTCTTGTGAGTAGTCAGCAGGGACACAAATGAACACATCAGAAAGCTTTTGGTCGGAACGTTGTCTCACTTATTGTTGTTGTTGTTTTTATTATTATCTTTATTATAGTTTCATTATTAGTATTATTATTATATTGATATTAGTATTCTTATATTGTTGTTTATTATTATTATTTTATCAAGATATACAGTAAGCTGCCCAGAACGTCTCTGTCATTGTTCAACCTCAGTGACTCCGTCATGTGACAGATGGAGCGACCCATGTGTCACATGGTGAGTGTGTTGGTCAGAGATCAGGGTTCTGGTCCACAAAGCAGGTTTATTTAAAAACTTCTCAGAATATTCCTCAGTTCAGAGTTTCTAATGAATAAACTGAATTCATGTCTGTCAGTTTATGTGATCCAGAACCTGTTGGATCGTCTCTGATGGTGACTCCTCTGATGTTCTTCTCAGATCATGGGAGGGGCTGAGCCCACCCTGTACCGGGGATCCATTTGGTACACCCCTATCAAGGAGGAGTGGTACTACCAGGTGGAGGTCCTGAAGCTGGAGGTTGGCGACCAGAACCTGGACCTGGACTGCAGGGAGGTAACACAGATGACGTGGTTGTTGCCAGTTCACGTCCCTGGTGTTGTCTCTCCCCCAGGAGTCTGTTAAACACTCGTTGTCTTTCAGTACAACACGGATAAAGCCATAGTCGACAGTGGAACCACGCTGCTGCGACTTCCTGTCAACGTCTTCAATGCCGTGGTCGATGCCATCACACGCAGCTCGCTGGTAGGCTGCAGATGAGAACATGAGACCTGTTGAAGGATGGAAAACAGCATCTTTAGCTTCTTAGAACTTTGTCCACTCGTACCAAATCAATCTTGTCCTCTGTCTTCCTCGGCATCGTATCAAGAATATTGGGTCCAAATGGATCAGTTCCCAATGCCAGGCTGTAGTTCATACTCCAGGCCTGTAGGTGGCGCTGACATTCACCAAAAACAGAAGAAGTGACGATGTCTGTCGATCAAACAGAACCACAACGCACACCGTGTGATCCGATACCGTACTCACTCTGTCCTGAAACGTCTGGGAAGACACATGTTGTTTGAGCAAGTTTCAGACTGTAGAGGGCGCCACTGGGCATCGGGAGTTGAGCTGGTGTACAGTCTGACTCCTTTGATGCTGGATTGACTCTGTTCTGTCTCATCGGTTCAGATCCAGGACTTCTCCTCAGGCTTCTGGGAGGGCACCAAGCTGGCGTGCTGGATGAAAGGAGAGACCCCCTGGAGGTTCTTCCCCAAACTGTCCATCTACCTCCGGGCCACAAACACCAGCCAGTCCTTCCGCATCACCATCCTGCCTCAGGTACATGAGCTGATCGGAGACGGGACGTCAACGCTCCGCTAACGTTCGTTCTACCTGCAGCTCTACATTCAGCCCATCACGGACGTGGACGGAACGCTGGACTGCTTCCGCTTTGGAGTGTCGTCGTCAGCTAACGGCCTGGTGATCGGCGCCACGGTGATGGAGGGATTCTACGTGGTGTTCGATCGCGCTCAGAGGAAACTGGGCTTCGCCCTCAGCACCTGTGCAGGTGAGGACTGCTGAGTCACCGACAGGTTTCTCATGACCAGTTAATGAACCACCCCAGAGTCTTTTGGCACAAAGTGATAAATGGAGTCTGATGAGTTCATGTCCGGTTGTTGGTCTACGAGTGTGTAAGAACAACAGGATGTAAACTGAGGAGATGGAGCAGTTGTGACTAAACACTGAATGAATACGCAGGTACCATACGCCAGACCCACTGTGACCCCACCTGGAGCCGTCCCACAGGGAAAGATGAAATAAAAACTACAAAAAATAAGTCTCCACTCACTATTTGTTTAATAGGAGGGCAGAAGTTGAGAATTCACATCAGAAAAAAACATTTTCACAAGGTTTATACACAATCTTATCAAAGTATTTGTATTTATTTAAGTTAATAATAAAATATACAATAAGAAGAAGAAGAAAATACAATTTGACATATATTTCAATAACCCCCCCACCCCACTACAAACACAGCACAGGTTCAATAATCATTGTACATGAATTAAAAAACACACACACACACGCACAAAAATATCTACAAATTAAGTTAAGAAGACAAATAAACACGTACACAAATAAAAAGAAACAAGTAAAAATAAATCTGCAGTTTCTAAATGTGCCTAAGGTTTATTATTAGTAGTATTAATATTTATTAATCACTTGTGTTCAGGAACGTTTGCTGTGATGGATGGTTTCCACAGACGTGAAGCTGTGTGGACTCGACCTGTGACCTTTGACCTGTGACCTTTTGATGTGTTTGCAGTGAGCGACGGCGTGGCGCTGTCAGAAATGGCCGGGCCCTTCTCAGCGGCAGATGTTGCGTCCGACTGCTCCGGCGTGCTGCGGGAGCCTCTCCTGTGGGTGATCTCCTATGCCCTGATGGCCGTCTGCGCCCTGGTCCTCCTCGTGCTGCTGCTCCTGCTGGTCCTCCCCTGCCGACGCAGACGCTCCTCCGGGGAGATAACGGACGAGTCGTCGCTGGTCCGCCACCGCATCAAGTGACTGAGAGGGAACGGACCGTGGAGCGGGGCGAGCGGGCAGCGCTCCGACCCGACCCGCGTCCGCTCTCAGCAGCCTGGACCCCAGCGGGACACGCAGGCGCTTCGACAGCCTCTTAAAGGGAACGTCCCAGTGCCTTCACGACCGACGTGCTTCAACAGTCTGGAAAACGACCGACCTCAGCGAGACGAACAGGACGCGTGAAACAAATGAGCGTCGAATAACTTGTGATCCATGGAATTCCTTCCAGGCTGACGGTCACAGGACAGCCACACGTGTTGAGCAGCCACTGGTACATTCTTGACTCCGAAACGTCTGCTCGTCTGCTGCCAGCGACGCCTCGGTAGGACGTGGACTGTGATGGGCGACGGATGCTGTCAAAGGTCAGAGGTGAAACTTTTCCACCAGACTGATCGAACACCGAGGAGCAGGGTTTGTAAACGAGTGGCAAAAAGACGTGACGCTGTAAGTGTTGTTAGCTTTTACCGGTCGCTTCACATCTCAGCTTTATCTTTGAATGTGGTGTTTTAATATTAAAGTCGTTGCGTTGCAGCTGGACGTGTGACTCCAGATCCACTAGGATCTAATCTACACTCATGGAGCTGGGATCGTGTCACGTTTGGTTCTTTTAAACAGTAAAAAGAAGTTTGACGGGGTCCTGCTACCGGCAGACGGATCCGCTCTGTTCACACTGACATCTGCACTGGTGTGTGTGTGTGTGTGTGGGGGGGGGGTGTTAACGGACCAGTGTGGCGTGTGACCAACTCAGACATGTAAAGGAATGAGGTTGTCCATGAGTCACCAGACCCCTCTGAATGTCACACACTCCTTAATGTTGTCAAACAGTGAAATGATTGTTGAAGATGTAAATAAATCAACTTCTGACTTTGATACAAGTTAATAAAGACCAGGACGTCGCCATGGAAAGCCTCAAACATTTTTATTAAATGGGACCAACTATGCACAGTATAATATCACGAGTGCTGATGAAATAAATACTTCATGTACCGCCAACATAACTTATGTATTAAATCAAATTATAAAAAAAAGTACACATTCAAATCATTTAGTCATCTGGATGTTTCTGCAACAAAACAGAAAAATGTCATGAGAGTTTGTTTTGTGCCAAAACAAATGACTGTTAAATAGGAAATGAAGAAAAAGGTTTTCTTTCTTTAAGAGGCTAAAATGTCATTAATTCAAATGTGCATTTCCAGCAATCAGTGTTTCTCATTTGTGTTAACGTTCATGTCCTTTGTCATTAAATAACACACAACGTGTCAAATATTGAGTGTTTCCAGATTCATAACATGAACGAACCACACAAGGTGTCAGAGGTCATCTGGGTTCAGTCGGTGTTACCTTCATCTGACGGAACATCCAGTCCAGGAAGTACGTGACATTGCCGTAAACAGCAGGTGTGTGCTGCTCGTGGCAGCGTTGCCCCCAAACGTTGACCCCCACGAGCCACCACTTCCCATGTGTGAGCGTCACCAGCAGGGCGGCGCCATCAGCCGCCTGAAGGACACGATCCATGAATCAAACTGGTTCAAGAGTTCTCCTTGAGCAGAACATAATACAGGTTTTGTTCTGACTCGGCTCAAACCCTCCAGGTTATTTCTTGTCACTTATTTGCACCAGAACGACGTTTCTGTTTCTGTTTCCTGTTTGTTAGCGCTTACATAAGAGTCACGCTGACTCACTGAAATAGAAAAAAAGGACCCTCGGATGGATTCAGTGAAATGTGTGTGTGTGTGTGTGTGTGTGTGTGTGTGTTGACTCTCTTACGTGGCATGGCGGCGGTCCGGCCGTCGTCCCTCCGGCACACAGCATGTCCTGGGAGATCCTGCCCTCGTACACCGCGGAGCTGTTACAGTCGGAGGAATCGAGGAGGGAAACGTGAGCCTCCATCAGGTACCCAGAGCCTGAGCAGCAGCAGGTGGAAGGAACGCAGGGTTAAAGGTCGTGGGAGTACAGTCGGTCTTGACCTCGGTGACCCCATGTGACTGCCCCACCTCCGTTCATGGTGCGATTGAACCCTGTCGTCCAGCAGGTCTGAGGCGCTGTGATGTTCAGACCAACGTTGGGAAGGCACACGGGTCCGACGGTACCGGCGGCTACTGAGAGGAGACGACGAACGTGAGTCTGAGGCCAGAGGTCGACACGTGGGCCGAAAGACGCCAGAGACGGACACCTGTGCTGTCCAGACGTTTGCCGAGCCGCATCAAAGCGATGTCGTTCTTCCGAGAACGGCGGTCGAAGCCTTCGTGGGCGATGACGCGGCTCACCGGGTAGGCGGGGTTGAACAGAGTGCCCAGAGGGTCCGCGACCCCGGCGTACACCGCCCAGTCCTCAGGCCTGGAGGCGCTGCAGAGACGAGCTGTCGGTCCTCAGCCAGTCACCGCCCCCCCACCAGCCCGGGGACTCACCTCACACAGTGC
This sequence comes from Aeoliscus strigatus, assembly GCA_901007665.1. Classification (NCBI taxonomy): domain Eukaryota; kingdom Metazoa; phylum Chordata; class Actinopteri; order Syngnathiformes; family Centriscidae; genus Aeoliscus; species Aeoliscus strigatus. Next base: position 142,743 of record CAAKHB010001243.1, read on the forward strand.
GCCGTGGTGACTATCCAGTAGGGGGAGACGACAGCACCTCCGCAGCGGTGGGAGCCCGACATCTGCAGGCTCACCTGCCACGGCCAGGACCCGAGGGGGGCCGGCTGGCCCCCAGAGGCCCGGCTGGAGTTCACGCCTCGGCCGCAGTCTGTGAGCACGGACACACGCATCACTCAGCTGCTGACACCCCCCTTCTCAGACGATGGACTTGTCATCTTTCACTCTTCAGTCATGTTGAACTCAATTTCATCTCCTTCATCGTGGAAACATGAAGTCGTTTGACGTCCAGTCTGAAACTGGTGGTTTGCAGATTCCCGCCAACCCAGAACGTCAGGGTTCTGGGTTCTTGATGTCGATGTACTTACCCGTGCACTGCAATGTCACCACGGCGTTGTTGGGGCACGTTTTGCTGCAGATGAACGAAAAAAAGTTAATGACGAACCTAAACCAAGCACCACCCATACGGTGGTTGATCCACACCAGATATTAATGTCCTAATTTCATGTTATCTACATCAACAGATTCAGTGACCCTTGACCCTGACTACTGGGAATACACTGATGTCATTTTATTTCTATAGTTATTGATGAGATTCACTGTGTTCTAATGGTTTTCTTCTGGATGCAGCTCCACAACTGTTGAAGATCCAACAAATCCATGCTGAGTCAGCAGACTCTCTGCTACACTTTGGTGTTAGTTCATGTCTTTATCTTCACTCGTTGTCTCACAGTGTCTGAACATCCACCTGCACCAGAATATTTCCTGTTGTGGATCATTGTATCCAGACTTTAGTCAGGTTCCAGATCTATCAGAACCTACACGACTCTGTTGTCGACCACCTGAACAGTTATTGTGGAGTTGTAGACACGGCTGAAAATGTCCCTATCTGACAGGGAGGAAGAATCCTTCAACAGACTCCTGGATCCAGATGGTTCCAGAACACTACCAACATTGAATCATCTGTCCTGGTCCATTAGCAGCATTTACTCAACATTTCATTCCAATCTGTTTTCATTTCGTTTTCTAACACTCTGTCATAAACAAACCTCCTCGGTGGAGGTAATGACAACAACTGAACACTGAGCATTAGTGGCTGAGTGTTCTGGATCAACTCCTGCTGGGACCGGTGTCTGTGTGGGTTCTCTCCAGGTACTCCAGCTCCCTCCCACCTCCAGCCCGTCGGTGTCAATGTACGTGTTGTGGTTTAGGTTGCTCCAGCGTGAACCGACCAGACCCCTACCTGAACACCAGCTGCTGCAGAATGGGAGCGTCGGGGTTTACGTCCGACGTCACGGTTAAGAATCCATCATCAGACTGGGCCTCGCGCCGACCTGATTGAAAATAGGTGCTCCTGTCCGACGGCACGACGGGAAACACATCATCCATTGTCTCAGTCCAGTTCTGACAGGGAGGTGGGGATGGGATATTTGGGGCTGCTGTGACGGCCCCCCCCACCTTCAGCCTGGACGTCTCACCTGCAGTACCCGATGTCCCGGCAGCTCGCTCTACCCTGCAGCTCCGTCCAGCCGTGGGAACAAACAGACCTCCAGTTTCTAGTCTGAGACCAGTAGATCTGCAGCAGGAAGCTGGATCCGTGGACCCGCACTGAACACACACAGCGACAAACGATGTCACAGCGACGTGACCCCAGAGGTCAACTGGCTGTGACCCAGTCAGGACCGGATCAGTGCGCTCCTGTTTACCGCAGTCGTCTTCGTCCTGGCCCCCTGGACAGTCCCTCACCCCGTCACACCACTGGGACTCCCACACACAGCCGCCATCACCACAACGCAGCCCGTGCACACAGGAAGAGGAGACTGAGGGAAGGAGAGGGGTGTGGGGGGGGGGTGGGGGGTGAGTGTCCGTCGCCTCGGAGCTCATCAAGGTGACGGACACTCACGGTAATACGCCAGCAGGACCCCCGCCACCAGCAGCAGCAGCAGCAGGGACGTCACAGCAGCCACGGCGAACGTAGCCCACCGCGGTTTGACACCTGACACACAGCAGCAGGGAGGTCACCCCCCCCCTCAGAAAGCCCACAACCACAACCTGACACGCCTTGGTACCTTTCTGAGTGGAGATGGAGCAGGAGATCTCAGGTGGAGGAGCGGGGGCCAGGTGATGAACGTACTGAGGCTTTACGTCTGACCGGCTGGGGGGAGGAAGTTCTCTTTGTGTGTCCATGAAAGCAACACCTGAACCCTGACACTGATGGAGAAGACAAAAACCTCCAGTCGGTTCGATCCAAACTGAATCTGAGACGACTGGTCTGATGGTACCAACGTGGAACTACAGCTGTGAAAAAAAATTAGAGACCACTGCAAAATACTTTGATTACTTTCGTATTTCTGATTGTACTATTTATTGGTATGATTTTAAGTGTAATGAACATTTCTGTTTCATTTTATAATCTACTGACAACATTTCTCCCAAATTCCAAATAATAATTGTCATTTAAAGTATTAATTTAAATGAAAATGGTCAAAAAAATGGTCAAAATACTCATGTTTTAACTTAGCAAGAGTTCAGGAATCAATATTTGGTGGAATAACCCTGATGTTTAATCACAGCTTTCCTGCGTCTTGACATGCTCTCCAGCAGTCTGTCACATTGTTCTTGGGTGACTTTATTCACTCCTGGCACAACAATTCAACAGATGCTGGAATGGATTGGCTGTCATACATGTAGAGATGATGATTTCAGAAAAACAATGCAGTGGTATCTGAATTTCCTCCAGAGCTGTATATGCAAATATATGTTGATGAAAGATGATAAATATAAATATTCAACATCCTGAGACCTGAGCGTTGGTCTGCTGTACGTTTGTATCCCTCCTGGCTGTTTGAGTACAAAACAAATGACTAATAATACATTGAAGTTGGAAAGCACTTTTAAAACGGAATCATGGTGCTGAAACATACAGTCCACATATGTGTACCACGGTGTTAGGAGGTTCAACTTACCTGATCGGTGGTCCTTCTCTGTCTCCTTGAAGGCGTTCAAAGATCAAACCATGAATAAAAGACTCCTCAGAGCTCTCCCCCTGTGTTTCCCTCTGGAGGTGAGAACAAGCGCTGGCTGTTGTCTTAACGTCCTCCGTGTTATGTGCTCACCTGTCAGAGGTGACTGAGTACACAGTGGAAAGGTACGACACACTGCACACAAACCAATGTGAACGTGGAGCGTCAAGAGACAACATACAGAAACCGTTCTATCAGGTCGGTTTTATTGATTCAGGTCACCGTGTGAACGCAGAAAACACAATTCATTTACCAATGAAAACTGCTGACCTGTGAGCGGAACTTCATGCTGTCATAATCTCATCCCTTCATACCTCCCTACGCCCTCCAGACACGTCCCGGTACACTTGGTGAGAACGGTTGTACATGAACAGTCAGGACTTTATCTGACAATAAATATAAATCTGTCTCTTTCTTTCTTTCTAATCAACGTTTAGAAACACGGGGGGGCCCAGAACATGGCCCAGACAGCTGGTCTACACCCAGGGCTGCCAGCCTGGGAAGAGCCTGCTGAGGTTTTTGGGGTCCATGGCCTGCTGGATGAGCAGGTTCACCTGTCCCCGGTTGCTCAGCACGGTTCCCTCCTCCACCCCCTTCAGCTTCTCCTGCAGCCGCAGCAGCACCCGCTCCGCCACCTTGTTGAAACTCTGACTGTCACTGCAGGAGGACAGACATGAGAAGGACTCTTCCTCTGGGACTTACCACCCCCCCCCCCCCCCCACACACACACACACACCCCTCACCTGGACTTCAGCTGGTTGTCCAGCTCGTCTCCGAGGGTGGAGCTGAGCGTGGCGTTGATCTCCTGCTGCTCGTCGTGCTGCAGGGTGAAGGCCTTCAACGGGTTCATGGTCCAGTCAAACAAAGGGTCATAGAGCAGCACCTGGACACCCACAGGAGAACACGGCATGGAGACAGGGCACATCACCTGTGTGTGTGTGTGTGTGTGTGTGTGTGTGTGTGTGTGTGTGTGTGCACCTCCACAATGGTCAGCACAGCTTCCTGAGAGCTCCTCATCACCTCCATGGTCTTCTCACAGCATCTGATGAGAAGAAGATGCTGGAGTTGAATTAGCCCATGAAGAATGACACACACACAGACACACAGACAGACACACACAAACTCACACACGCAAACACAGACAGACACACACACAGACACACAGACAGACACACACACACAAACTCACACACGCAAACACAGACAGACACACACACACACAGACACACACAAACACACACACACACACACACACACACAGACACACACACACACAGACACACACACACACACAGACACACACACACAGACACAGGCACACACAGACACACAGACACACAGAGACACACACAGACAAACAGACACACGCAGACAGACAGACACACGCAGACAGACAGACACAGACAGACAGACACACACACACACAGAGACACACACACAGAGACACACACACACACCTCCTGAAAACTCCCTCCACCCCAGTGATGCCCATGGCGTCCACGATGTCTCTGGACAGCCTGAAGGGGACCGTCTCAGGCGTGGGGAGGATCTTCCCCTGCTCAAACGCCACACCTGAACACGAGGAGAGGAGGAGAAGCCGGTTGGGACGGACGGCGTTCTGCACTCGGCGCCACGGGTTCTTTACCCAGATCGATGTGCACCAGCTCGGCCGTCTGCTCGTCGATCAGGATGTTCTGGATGTGTCTGTCGCCCAGGCCCACGATGTAGCCCACTGACGAGGAGAAAACAACGTCGTTGCCATCAAACGTGTGAGCTGAGCGTGTGGTCGACGCTCCACCCTTACCGATGGAGGACGTGGCCACGCTGCGGGTGTAGGCCAGACGTTTCTCCATCCACACCGCGGGGTCCACAAAGCGCTCCATGCAGAAATACCTGAAGACGGGCCGGAAGTTTCTGCACACCTCGTGGTAAACCTGCAGCTTCTCATCGAACGCCAGCCGCTGAGCCTCCTACAACGGGACACACCCATCAGTCCTGACCCAAACGCCTCCAGCTCAGTAACAACTAAACGTGCCCGAGCACCATCATCTTCTTGCGACAGGCCAAGCTGGACCAGTCCTGAGGTCGGAAGCGTTTGTGAGCTCCTTTGTTGGGGTCGATCAAGAAATCTCCGATGGGAACCGTCCCGGAGCACCACTCCAACACGCCGCTCTGCTGAGAGAAGGGCACCACCTGGAAGGGACCAGGAGAGACCAGTCACGTCCACAGGTCCATCTTCATTCATCTGAGTCAGATGTAAGACTGCTTACTCATGTAAACTAATTCTTTTGGTGTTTGAAATTGATTTACACAGCTGTTAGCCTGACAAAAGTGTAGGAAACATGAAAATGTGACTTTTTTTAAATCTTTGTTGAAGCGTTTACCGGATGTTCAAATTCTGCTGAGTCCTGTTTCATTTTACTGATCAAGCTTCAGGACGTATCGATCTCTTCTTCAGCCAACGGTCGTTTCATATTTCATCTTTTCGTGGGATGAACTATGTGAAAGTGAACTGTGTCTCAGACAGGGAGGGCGGGATCTCAGTGGTTCCAGAATGTTCACTGGTTAGTGTAACCTTGAAGCCAGAAGCTATTTTTCAGGCCTCTGCTCAAACATCGCACACCCACAATATAAAAAAAGAGACTATCTCTGCGCAGACATTTGACAAGTATATTTTGACAAACGTTTGTGTTTGTTTCTGTTCTTTGGCTTCTTCCTGTCTGATGCTTTAATGGAGGGGTTAGGAATGTGTGGACTGTGTGCTTTGGTTTCAGGGGTTTGTTTGTGTAATTTCCATTAGGTTCCACAGCGATAGAGGTAGAAATGTTTGAAATTTGATATTTGATTCATTTAGTTGTTGTTTGTCACCCTGACATACATATTCTGGTAGCCCTGAATCTGCTGTTTAATTTGATGTACAACATGATTGGTGCATTGTTTCAGTGTGTATGTATGAAAGTATGGGACACTCTGGTGTATCGGGTTAAAAAGAACAAAACAAACAAACATGAACAGCATGAATCCAGATCAGCTCCTTTCTTAGTGACCATCTAACTCTGGATGTGAACCTGAGAAATCAGACACTGAGATGAGAGAGTCTCCTGAACCCGCTGACATCAGAGCCTGAACTAGAATGAGGATGTGTAGACCTCTGAGGCCTACTGGAAAGAAACAGAGAACTTTATTTACAACGTTCTCCTCTGTGAACGACAGACAACACACAGGGGAAAACGGCGGTGTGACCTTGTATCGTCGGATGTTGAGCTTCCTTTTGCGCGTGTCGGCGTTGCGCTGCAGCAGCATAGAGCACATGCCAAAGACCTGCTGCATCACTGCGTCCTGCCGCAAGTCATCCTGACCCTGCTCTCACACACACACACACACACACACACACACACACAATATCACACACACACACACACACACACACACACACACACACACAGCAGTGTCCTCCAGTGATTACAACACAGAATAAAGGTTCAGCAGGTTTCAAGAAGAAGCCTGGGATGAGAGACACAGTTGACACAGAACCTGAACCAACTCTTGGTTCACTGTGACTCTCTCAGGGTCAATTATTAATGTGTGTGACGAGTGTTTCAGTAAACACAAACACTCGCTCACGCCCACTGGCGCAGAAAGAATGTTCTCATTACAAAGGTGTGAAAGCATCTTAGTGATCCAGCAAACTTTGTTCTTGTCTTTGTACAAATATCAGGATTAAATATTAACTGGATGAATAAAAAGGAGTTAAATCAGAGCCAGGCTTCAAACAGACAACACACACAAAAGAAAAGTCTTTGTACAGGTTTGGAGCACGCACGCACGCACGCACGCACACACACACCTTGACCAGCTGTCTCCTGCTTTTTCCATCGGAGCCGACACAGTCGATGATCTTGGGCAGGTTTACTCCCCCAGCCAAGTGGTACTGAGGCACGAAGGATCTGATGGTCACCAGGTTGTCATAGTGACCAGATGGATCAACCTGTTTAGTTTGAAAGAAAAACAACAAACAAAAACACTCTTGTCCTAAGAGCCTTCTGTACATGTGTTCTCAGTCTCCGTTTATCTGTCTGTGATCCACCCTGATCCGTGTTCGTCCATCAGAGCGTACTGAGTCTGTTGGGTTTAAAGCCATCAGTGTTTTTATCTCACCACTGTGTTTCGTTTTTTCCATTTCTCAGTATTGTTGTTTGTTTATTTCTAGCTTCAGCCACTGAAATTGAACAGATCTTGTTACCGTAGTAACTGATGAGATCGGTATAACTTTCCACTCTGTTCATCATAAATCACATTTTGGACAGTTCTCCATGCTCAGCAGACAAAGGAGTGTCGACCAAATACTGTCTCTTCTTCTGTTTGTGGTGAATTTCAGTGCCACCTATTGGTCTGGAGTATGAACTATGATTATACTCAATGCGTTTGTGCTTATGTATGTGGATGCAGGCAAAAAGGAGTGAAAACGGACCGTTTTTGTACGTGTGGACATGTCTTTACACTGGAAGCTACCCTACATTTTAATCTCAATTCACAGCGGGAGTGTTTCAGCAGAGGAGCGTGAACCACAAGACTACAAGGTAGAAGGAAAGTCACGACAAAGGAACAACAGGCAGACAAGAGCGCTGTTTTCCTGTTTCATGTCATCGACACACCGATGAGTCGCACGTGTCAACATGTGGTGTTTTAAAACTGATCGGAGCCTGCGTTCTGCACTTTATTTTGAAAACTGACCAGACATGCTGTGTCGTGTGCGTGTCTCTGAGTGATCTGCTCTGTAGACAGCGATGCAGCCGAGCGTCAGAACAGACCCGGCACGTGGGTGTGAACCTCTGAATGAACAAACATCCATCACCTTGACCTCCATCGTGGGAATGACCACCTCATCCAGGTCCTTGATTTGCATAATGGGCTGATCGGCAGGAATGGGTATGGCCTCTGCAGACAAACATCGGATACCTTTAAAAATCACCTCACACAACGTCGTTACACGTGAGAGCAGCAGCGACTCACTCTTCTCCGTCTTGTGCCTGCTGACGTCCATGTAAGCCAGAGTGATGTAGGCATCGGACAGAAGCTCCATCCCTCTGATCAGCTCACCTCTCGTCTTCCTGATGGTGCTGATGATCTTACGGGCAACTTCTGTACGGTCCTGCATGAGAAAAAAAAACACATCAACTTGTAGAAGCAGAACCAAAAGAGCTGAGAGTGATTCAGTCTGTAGTCTGAGTGGAAGTGAAGAAAACCTGCCAAACTGACCCCCAGCTGTCACAAGTAGCGTCGAAGGCCTGTTTGTCTACTCGTGCTGTCACAGACTGTAAACTGACAGTCTGATGGATGTTCTCCCTCGTCATCTCCACGGTTCAGTGTCAGCTGCTGTCTGAGCTGACATGATGGCTGATTGACTGTGGATGGATTCATCACTGAACCCTGATCCATCTGCAGCGGTCACTTCCAATCCACCTTCATCCCTTCATTCACTGAGGACATTTACCAGATATGTACCAGGGTGGTCGGCTGTGTTTCAGCACGTCAGGAAGCGCAGCTTGGTAACACAACCAACAACCAACAGATGTGTTCTAACTAAACAGAAGCTACGTGTATTCTGTAAATAGGGACTCTAAGATTCACAGTCTGAGACAGAAAACGTCTCTAGACATAGATGATCGTTTTAGAGTCTTTTCCAAATCTTTTCTTCTGATCTATGGGTTTCATGTCAATTGTCTCTGAACCTCAGAGAGAAAGAATCATGTCACGTTGAAAGCATTTGAGTTTGAATGGCTCAAATTACTATTATTATTATTATTATTATTACATTATAAGTACTAGTAGTAATAGTAATAGTTGTAGTAATAGTAATAATAATAGTAGTAGTAGTAGTAGTACCAGGTCAAAGGGTGACAGCTGCCGGGGAGTGTTCTTCCACAGCCGAGACCTGCTAAAGTTCTCGTCTTTGTTGGCGTTCACCAGGGCGAAGATGATGAAGAGCGTGTGATGGGGGTGCTCCAGGGACGACCGGCAGATCAGCTGAGAGGAGGAAACACAGGAGTGAAGCTCCGGCTGAAGTGGTGATCAGCTGCTGGTGGACTTACGTCGATGAGGACATCGTGGAAGCCCACGTCCTCTGCAGACGCCATCTTGGTTCCCATGCGGGCAGCTAGTTGATACATGAGTGGCAGGAACTTATAGGACGGAATCTTCTTTACTCCTTTCTGAAACAGACAGAAGAAACGTTGGACTCGGTCAGGATCATCACCATCATAGACTGTACAGGTGCAATTATCCTCAAGGAAATAATCCACGTTTGTACAATCTATCACCATCATCCTATGAACCTTTCAACGTGTTCAGTAACAGTAATTACTGATTTTTAATCAGCCACGTGTAGGTGACTGGGTCTGTGCTGCGTGTTGAATCATTTACGTTGGATTATGTCATTGTCTTCAGAAATACTGTTCACAGCAACAGGTTTTGGACCATCGGCGTCATTTGTTATTTGTGTAGCTGGAGTGGTTTACTCGGTGGTAAACTGCTTCCGTCTGACATCCTGTGGTCAACTGACAGTAACCAGTGCCGTCACACTCCACCCACCACCCTGCCTCAGCCAGGAGTCGTTCTAAAGAGAGGATTAAAAAACCTTCATCATGTCGTTGACCGTCTTGACATCTGCGTTTTCTAGCCAGAGAGACGCCAGGCGGAACACCCAGGTGTCGTGAGTCTCCCCGTCCTCCAGACACTGGATGTAATTCTCCACTGCCTTGCACAGGAACCGCTGTCTGTCCGCCCGCAGGTTGGAAAGAGCCTTCTCATCCAGCAGCAGCTCTCGTTCCACCTTAATGGTGTACCTGAAATCAGACAGACCCACGGAGGCCTCAGGTTTGGAAGGGAGGATACAATCAAACAGCATTCCTGGAGCAGACCTGTTGGAGGTCACTTTACACTGCTTTATCAAGCCCACTTCCTCTTTGGCCTTCTCCAGCAGTGCCTGCTTGTTCTCAAACTCGGATGACTTCATGTATTTGTCGATGCTCTGGTACTGGGCGTCTGTGAAGCGGGCCAGAGACAAGAAGGCCTCTGTCCGCTGACTCTGCAGCCTTATGTCGTGCGCGCCCAACTCACACTCGATCACCTCCATTGCCTGAGAGAGATCACAAAGGACATTGTCAGGAGTCTGAGAGACAGTAGACGGGGTCGTCAAAATAAAAGCGTAGTGAAGAAGCAGCAGCACGTGAAGGAAACGCATGAAACAAAACATCATCCTACAGCTGCCCAGCAGTGAACTGATCGTCAAGTTAATTTCATTTTGTATGTAGGACAGAACACAACAGGAGTCCTTTTGAAATGTAGTCATTTCATTTACTTTTATTAAACTGTATGGTAGTTCTCCTCTTCATCACACGGGGGAGTGCACCTTCCAACTACCATCACAAATTAAATGACTACATCAGACCTCGCAATGATTCATTATTAAGGCAGAAAACAAGAAATGATTTGTCACACTTAAAATCTGACCGAACACTGAACACCACGGATTCATGTTCAATCTCATAAAAACATGTAAAAATGTTTGTTTCTTGCATGAATAGAAACAAAAGACCATGGGACCATTATAGTCATATTCTATTTGAATGGAACCAGGGTACTCAAATATCATTACCCTCTCCAGGTACTTCTCCAGGATGACTCCAGGACTTTCCAGACAGGTCTCAGCCAGCCAGTTACCACACAGCCTGAGGCTCTCGGCGTAAACCGGGGAGAGAGCAGGATTGAAGTCCACCTGTTAACCACCAAACAAACACAAAATAGAATAAAAAAAGTTGACATTATAGTGTGAAAACAGGGGGATCACTAGCCCAACGTGTTCTAATACCACATTTCCTGCCTCACCTTGCCCTCTAAATGATGGATCATGTGCCTCAGCAGGCCCAGAGCCAGGCCCTGCTCTCCCATCGCCCAAAACACCTGCGCCTCCTCCAGATGCCATGTCGAGACAGGCGATGTTCCTCCACGGTGCTGCTTCATCTGGAACACGGCGCGTTCTGCCAGCTGGACACAGTGGGTCCGACCATCACTCAGCCTCTGGCGGTGGTAACGTGTGCGTGCGTGTGTAAACTCTACCTGTGGTTACCTGGGTGTTTCCTGCCTTCCGAGCCAGTCGGCAGAGCTCCATCAGGTGTTCGGTGAGCACCGAGCTGAGGTACTGGCTGCTGTCGGGGTCTCCCACCCTGGACATCAAGGTGTTCTGGGCGACAGAGCGAAGAGCAAGAATGGGCTCCACCAGGGAGAAGTCGCTGTCACCCAGCAGATGGGAGTGCTGCCGCCACTGGCTGCAAACGTCCCTCAAACTCAGATCCGAGAAGGGTCTGAAATAAGGCACATGTTCAGATGATCCAGCGGTTCTTTTTGCTGTGCGAGTGCTGCTGCTGATGTTTGACACCTGGAGAAAAGCTGTTTGACGCTATCGAGTTCCCCGATGCTCTGCAGGTTCCTGAGGGCCGGGTACAGAGAGGACACAGCTTCCAGACTGCCTCTGCACAGCTCCTCCACTTCTGTCGCTCTGTGGACACACACACACACACACAACACAACACAACACAACACACACACACAAGCTGTAACAAATTAGCCTGATTCCATTTTACCTCAGGTAAGTGAAGGGAAAACCCAACGTACCTCGCCTGTTTCACAGTTTCGTCAAACATTAAAAACTCTTTGTCTCTTAATGCTTGCAGGCCGCAGAATAACAATTCATGGATGCCAGGTGTGGATCTGTCACTTCTGTGGGAACAAAGCAGATGTGAGATGCCTTTTCTTGCATGTCTTCCAAAGGCTGACCTTCAGGACTCACCTCTCTGACAGCTCGCAGTCCCACTGGGTGTTCCTCCAGGCGGCCTGGAAGCGGAGTTCTCGCAGCTCAGCTCCCCACTCCACTCCTTGGCTTTCCAAGCCCCTCATGTAGGTGGTGAGGATGCTGTTCAGACCGAAGTTCTGCAGACCCTGTTGGCATGTCGACACGTCAGAGATTGGAGAAGACTAGTTGCTGTCAGTGCTGTTTGTCTGATCACTGAAGTCGTTCAACTGTCAACCTGCCTCCTTTGCAGGGCCGGCCCTGACCAATTTGGTGCCCTAGGTACAAAGATTTCAGCTGGTGCCCCCCCTGCATCGCAGCAGTTTCACAGTCAGCTTTCATAAACTCACACAGAAACTGCATGTGTGAACTCAGTTTCAATAACAACATCTACAGAACTAGATTCTGTAGAACTAGTTCTACAGAACTACAGAACAACAAAAGGAGAAAATCACAGATAAATTCACCACCAGAACTTCATGTTTCATTGAATGCTGTGACTGTGTATTTATTTACAAATGGAAATTGACTAAATCACCAGTAAACAGCAGTGAAAGGAGTTTTTATTTCATGCTGCTACTATCATTATGACTGACCGAAAAAACATTGTTACAAAATTGCCAAGACTTTTCAGTTCTATGTTCTGCTTGTCAGGACTTGTTCCCTGTAGTCTGCGTTGTGCTGCATTTTTGTTGAATTCCCATATTTATTGTGCGTTGTAATTGACCGGATTCTTTGTAACTTCCGGTCAGCGCGATCTGCTCTGTGAATATGAAACTCAGAACTTCAAAGATGTTTGCCGTTATCATCTGTCTGATTGTGATCGTTGGTGCCACCCCCAGAGGCTGGGGCCGTATGTACACTGGTGCTAACGGTTGGAATGACAATAATTACATAAGCTTTCAAAACGTGAGCTGCTGCCACTGTAATCATCAACTTGTTACCTTCATGAAAAGGAATGAAAAGGACATTTTCATTAGGTCACGTGATGTTCCAATGTCGCCACTTGTCTGTGTCAGCTGGAACTGAAATCCTCTTTAGCCTTCTTCTGCATGAAGAAGTTAGATTAGCTGCAACTGATTCTTAGAATCAACATGCAGTGTGGGTAATGCTGGTTTCACAGGGAGGAAACAAAGTCTCTGATTTTACAAGGTGGTGTAATGTCATCACAGTCGGTGACTAGTGTTGACAGAAGGTCTGTGTGAAAACAACGCTCCACTTTCATGGAGCAGAAATGAACAAAAAAAAGGTTTACAGCTGAACTGCTCATACTGTGCACCACCATCCTTTCTCTTTGTTGGAGTTGGATTTTCCTGGTTGTGAGGGCGTTCTACTTGGCAACTTCCTGTCTGCAGGTCGGAAAACAACTGGAATTCTGGTTGACACTGTGAGATGGTTTAAAAAGTCATTGGGCCTAACTCACCTCCACGATTCCCACTTGACGGGTGACTTCAGCCAGGGTGGAGTGAAGGTCATATGAGGTCAGAGCCTTCCCCCACATCGCCTCATGCTCGTAAGTCCGAATCCTATGAACGGGTTGGACAGAAGAGTGTGATGACGAAGGCTGAGTAAACAGGGAAGGAAGGATGGCAGAGGGTTTGACTACCTCGTCAGCGGACTGGTCATCGTCTCTCCACCACAGCCGTAAAGACTATCAGGCTCTCCGATGCTACAGTACACCTCAATCAGCAGCTCCTA
>CAAKHB010001243.1:156328-170424 GCA_901007665.1 Aeoliscus strigatus
CACACATTCTAGTAAATAAACGAGGGAGTCTACCACACATTTAGGTAACATCGTTTAACATCGTTAGGTATCGTTAACATCGTTAGGTAACATCGTTTAGTACTTTATATTTATACTGTAGATTGCTCTTGTTAATAGTTTATTTAGTTTATATTGTTATATCTTTATTTTTAAAAGTTTATTGACCGCATGCACCAATATCACCACAGCAAATTCCTCGTATGTGTAAAACCGTACTTGGCAATAAAGCTTTTTCTGAAAGCGTTTTCTGATTTCTGAACATCACTGTTATCAAATGGATCTGACCTGTAGATTGATGTTGTTGTCCTCCAGACTCTTCTCCGTCAGGCTGGAGATGGTGAAGTTCTGGCTGTTGTCATCAAAATGGATCTTGCGGGATGCTCTGGATTTGGCTCTACAGATCAGATCAATGCCGTGGCCAGAGCAGAAAAACACGTGCACAACAACACACAACACAGTTACAGTCCATGGGGAGGAATGAGAACTAAAAGACAAAGTCATGGTTGAGTGTGTAGGGAAAGCAAAAGGAGATTTAATTTCAAGGGAACACATGATCTGTCGTGTATCACAGACCTGTGACTTTCCTCCATGTTGGCTTTGACCTTATCGACATAGATCTCCGTGTAGAGCAGCGCAGTGAAGTGAGCTGAGCACGACTGCGCAGCTTTGGCCACCTCCAGGTAGTTGAGTTCCAGCCAGAAGTTGGACTCGCACACGGTGCCAGAAGAACTGCTGGATATCAGAACACACACACACATGAGCCTGACATGGCCTTGGAACACACACAGTCTTGTCTCCAACTAGCTTTGATAGTCAATACAAACCTATTTGCTTCCAGCGGTCTCTTTTGGTGTCGTAGGTAGTCCAGGACTGCCAGCATCGTGCGCAAAGAAGCCTTGTCGTACAAACCTGGGCTGGCTGTGTCTGACCCTGGAAAAGACAAGAAAAGAACACAATCATGTGAGGGTACAGCAACAGATGCATCAGATTATTAGGATTCTGACCAGAGTCTGGGTTGAGTGGTGTGGTGGAGCGGCTGGAGGCCTGGGCGCTTCTGGAACAGAAAGTGAAGAAGTCCTGGATGTGAGAGGAGAGCAACCGTCTCCATGAACCGTCTGAGTCGTCCAGCAGGATGGAGTGGACAATGAGAGGCAGCAGCCTCTGGCAGCAGTCCACCCTCACCTGGAGGGAGTCAACAGAGAAGGAAGGTTGGACTGGACAGGTGTGACCGTCTGCCAACCTCCAACACCAATCCTACTGTCAAAATGCGTTCAGAGATGCTCACCAAACACAGTGGTCGTGACAACAGAAGAGCCTCACTCTTCACTCCTCCGCCGTCCAGCAGGGCGCTGCAGAGAGCCTTCAGCCAGCCCTTGTGACCTCCCACCTGAGGGATCCACAACTCCTGGCTCTCCAGCTGCTCCCTGGCCTGTGAACTCTCCTTTGCGTTCACGACCGCCACCTGGCCAGAGTACAACAGTCAGTTCCAAGACATCGCAGAAACAAAACGTCCTTCAGGCCTAGACATTCTCCGCAAGATCCGACAACTTCTCTGTTGGTGTTCTCGCGTCTCTTGTTGTGGAGTACGTCGAGGCCTTCATACCTTCTTCCTGGCCTTTCTGAAGGGGTTGAGGTAGGCCAGCATGGGGTCTCCATTGTCTTTGTGTTGATGCCAGAAGTCAACTCCAGACTGAGTGCCCAGGATGTTCTCCACACACTGAGCTGCTGCCCGCCTCACATCGATGCTGGCGAGAAGTCAAGACGAGTGTTCTCAGACTCCTCCCCCACGGCCAGTGACACATACACAAACCTAACTGGATGTGATATAACAGCCAACAAACCTCCACTTTTCCTAATGAAATCACACTCAACGTCTAGCTAAGCAGTGTGATGCTTGTTGGGGGAAAAACAAACAAACAAACAAACAAAAATCGAACGTAATGAGACCGTTTCATTCACGGATTCCAGTTGGGGAAATGATTATTGCTGATTACCCTCAAACTTAAATGAGCTCTATTTGTGTCTCTGCACATTGCTCAGTGTTCTTTGGGTGTGACACTGCATCTTACCGCTGCTGAGTGAGTGCGTCGTTCATGCAGTTGAGAATGATGTAGAGACGCTGGGACTCCGTGGAGGTGAAGAGCAGCACGGCCTTCTCGTAGAGAGGGTCTCTGCCACGCAGCAGAGCAATGGTGGAGAAATTGACGGGGCCCAGCTCTCCCAGGCAGCTCCCGGCCGCCTCTGGACGGACAGATGAGATGGTGATGAGAAGACGGGGCTGAGAGCGGGGCGTGTCTGCAGAAAACGGCTTACAGACGTACCTAGAACGTCTGCTGCAGCAGGGTGGTTGACTGCCAACTTACAAAGCTGCAGCAGGTCGAGAACAAGCTTCACCAGCACGCTGTCAGTGGGGTCGGCTGAGGACGACAGAGACAGGTAGCGGTTGGACAAACGGCTGGTTTTATGTGAAACTCATCCTCGTCGTACCCTGGCACTCTCTGAGCAGCTCCCTGATCTCGCCCATGTTGTCATGCAGCTGTCGGGTCAACTCCTTGAGTCCCTCTAGTCTGGTCAGGGGTAAGGAGTCACAGGACGTCACAGACAGGAAGTGGGATATCTCCTGTTGAAAAGAGGCAAGAAAGGCATTTTACGACCTGTAAAATACAAGATTACTACGTTTCATTGATTTCCTCGATGATTTCAGCTGCCAACTAACAACGAACTATCCAGCCAGATGGAGGTGTTACCTGTCTCAGTGTGAAGGTGCTGCCGTTATATTTGAGCATGTGCTGGACAGACCGCAGTTCTCTGAATTCAGGGAGATCGGGAAAAGGCTCCAACCTGCAGATTGCTTCCCTCAGTTTCTGTTGGTTTTCTATCACCAGAAACTGCAGCAGTGTGAGAACCTAAAAATGGAATGACAGGGAATGTTTCACACCGTCTCTGAGAGAAAATATTGTCCTTGAGTGGCCGATTTGCAAATGACTACATCTGTATACTGTATATACAGGTGCATCAAAAAAATCGAATATCATGGAAAACCTCAGTAAACTACATCACTTCACAAACATTTTTGCACTCAAATTTAATTTTATTTGTCAACAGACAGAAACAACTCCATGCTTTTTTCACCATCAGCATCACTCACAAAATGCATGGAACTGTACATGACACGTGTGTGCGCGCACATACACACACCCATATAATTGAACTCTGTGTTTTTAGTTTACCCTTTGAGACAGCTGTGTACTCTGAGTAGTTCACACAGTACTTAGATACACAGCTACACCATCTCATGAATCGTTTTAATTTTGATATTTGAACCCTGCAGCTCTAAAAAAACACTATCTCAAAATATTAAAAAACACTAATTATGTACTTTAAATACCACAAATCTCCCATCTGAAATAATGGACTTTTGAATGTTTCGAACATATCCAAAATATATGAAAGTTTCATTGTTTGCATTACATTACTGCCAAAATAAATGTTTCCATTATATTCACATGTTTTGAGACGTTTGCCCACTATGCTTCATTCTGTCAAACCAAACACTAATTGCTGAGTTGACTCCGTACCTGCTGTGAGATGGCAGGCCGGCTTGTCACCTGAGCTGTCAGAGTCCCAGTGATGACCTGCAGGTGACAATCTAAAGCGTCGCCGCAGTGCTGCAGTGCAGCCTGACACACGGACGTCAGCAGGTCCAAGCACAGAGACAGACTCTGGTCAGAGACCTCATCACACGGAAGTGGCCTGACAACGAGAGAGACAGTTTAGTTGACAGAGCAGGCAGAGGACTACAGGACGACTGAAGTGAAGAACTCACCTGCTGTTGATGTGGTGGATGAGGGTGTAGATGATGTCCCTGAGGACGAAGGCCCACGCTCCTCCTAGACCGTCTTTCACCTCTTGGAGCAGCAGGCTGACAAAGAGGTGATACATAAGGAGGATGCGATGGCGCTCGTAGCTGTTGGTCGTCTCCTCTACTCGTTCACACACCGCGAGGAGAATCCTCTGAATAGAAATCTGAGGCAGAGGACAGAAACCAGGAGAATGACATCAAATAGGCAGAAGGCCGGTGCATATTCCTGATTGCAAAGGCAAAAAAAAACATCTTACTGGAGTTTTGGACAGAATGGCCACCAGAGACTTGTGGTTGGCACTGTGGCATTTGCTGAGGTAGTCCAGCGTAGCTTTGATGACATAGGAGCTGAAGTACGGTGGGTTTGGAACAGGGTCCAGTTCCCTGAGGGAATTTGGTTCAAAGATACAGTTTTTCCACAAGAGTGAAAAACATAGCTGTGTCTCAAATCACATTCTCTACTCAAACTGAGTATGTGAAGTATGTGAAAATGTAGCGTACTACACACAGTCAAACGGCTGAAAAGTGCAGTGGATCGATCCACCCTGAACGTCCTCCATTATTAGTGATGTAGAAATGAAGAACTTTTACTTTTGGAGATGGTGGCGGACAACTGCGTCATCACCTATTGATGGAATCCAGGCCAATGCTAACGTTAGCTTGCTAGCTAGTAAACAACTGCACATTTTCAGGCACTGATGTTGAGGGGTGTGAATGCGGTTGAAGATGTGAGGTCAGAGGATTGATGTGTTGTCAATATTCACTAAATGCGTCAGCTAGCGTATCAAGTTTCGTTTTCATGTCATTTCCTGTAAGTGCTCTCGCCAGCACTGCTTGGTTTGAGACAGAACTTTGTGTACTTCGTGCGCAAGTACACAGTGTGCATAATGTACTCCGAAGAAGTGTACTAATGAAGTGTATGAGATTTGAGACGCAGCAGGTCTTCATACAAATGAATAAATGTGTTCATGTGTTACCCGATGAAGCGTTTCAGGTCTCCTTGAGCTCCGTTTCCTTCGTACAGAGTCATCAACAGTTCCACCACAATGTCTGCCAGGTTACTGTGGATCAGGCTGTCAATTTGCTGACATGGGGAGAAACATGGCGTCCAGTAAACACAGGCGCATCTCAAAGCGATTTGAGTATCATGTATCTCTACAATCTGGTTTAATCAAGGTTTGAATATTTGTCTGAATATTATGTTTGAATGAAAGAACCAGAAAAATGAAATGTTCCATGATGTTCTAAGTTTCTGAGATGCACCTGTAAGTTATTTCATGTATGTTGCAGATTTGGACATTTCAGTCATCTTCTCCTGTCTTTACCTGCTTGCCCAAACAGTTGGCGTCTTTGAGCAGGTCGTACACCCTGTGGGCCTTCTCTCTCTGCTGAGCAACCTCCGCATCCGGACCGCACAGAGCAAAGTATGGTAGGATGTTGACCATGATCTTTGGGAAGCAGTCGGCCAACAACTCTCTCCAGTCCCTCTCCAGACACCTGCCGATGGACTTAACCTGCTCAAAGTCATCCAGGAACACCAGGTGGGGGATCAGCACCTGGTAGGAGGAGCTACAAAAGAGTGTCAGAACTAGAAGGCTCTCAGACTGAAGTCAGGACTGATCAAAGTTCATGTCCTCACTTGTAGAAATCTCTGATCGTGTCATGATCTAGGAGTGTGTAGGGGAAGGATCCAAGAGTGTAGCGGTCGTCAGACTGCCTCTGGGACAGCCACTCAGCTACCAGGTAGTACAGATGAGAGCTGATGAATGTTTTTACGCTCTTGTAGCCAAGAACTTTGGATACACTGCATAGCATCTGCAAAGTGGGCAGAGAAACGGTCATCACATTGTTTGAGAGCTGATGTATGAAATCCCCTGTACAGCCGATACCTTTTTAATGAGTGGCTCCTCGACATCGTTTTCCTTGTAGGACTGAAAGAGGGCAAAGAGGGACTGCTTCTCACAGACCGGACTACAACACAGCACGGCAGACAGAGTCTTAAGCAGCGTCACCTTGCGGTTGAATGTTTCATCCCATTTGTCCTCAGTCAAGACTCCTCTCTGTAGATAATCATGACGACACGATTGAAGGTAAGACAGAGACGAAAACCAGCAATAAGATGCCTTCTCAGCGACATTAACGGCCACCTGAAGCCTCATGCCCTCCTGAGCTTTCAGGTAGACATTTTCAAAAGCTGTCTGCTGGTGTTTTAGCGGCAGCATCTTCCTGCTGTCGGGACGCTCTGCTCTGATCTCCAGGAACAACCTGAGCAGAAAGTAGAGAATGACACTGACTGTAGATCTGACACCTGTCAGGTGACGTTCATCTGTGGAGAGAACCCACCTCTCCACTGACGTGGCCACAAGCATGCGCACTTGGTGATGGTCGTCTGCCAAGTGAGACGGTAGGACGACGGACACTGGACAGTCCTCCTCTGTGTCGGGCCTTCTCAGACTCAGGATGGCCCACTGACAACAGGGGTCCGCCTGAGAGGAGCACTGTTAGTACGACGGCAACACGACCTTAACAGACCCAAAACACGCTCATTTCCACTGAATAAACTAACAAAATGATTTTTTTTACATGTTTGTAATAGAGACTGAACATGAACAGGTGATGTTTGATGTCTGACAGGTCAAATGAAACATGTTTCTGGTTTAATATTTAACTTTTTCGAGGGGGATGAAGATCAGCAGACACTGAGACACAGAGACATAAACTGTTAATTTACTTTGCGATGGCAGATGGAAGGTGCGCCAGCGCTGCGTCACAGCGACGTTTGTGTACGTCAGTGTACGGGGACGGCAGCAGCCATCTTTGCACATCGTTCTAACAGGACATCTCAGTTGGATAAGTTGTTGAGAGGGCTCACCTCTAACAAGGCCACCAGACATTGTACTAAAGCAGCTCGCACAGTCGCAACACATTTCCCCGTTTGGCTCAGGAAACTGAAACACAGCCGAGTGGTAGAGTCAGGGCAGCAGAAGGTGTCTTCTTCACCGGTCAAGACACATCCAGGTCAGCTTTGACCTTTGTAACCTCAGTACACTACTGACCAGAAGCCCGACACCACTTGGAGCAGGGACCCCTGCACATGCCTCATCTCCTCTGGTGTGTGGCGGGTCGTCCCCAGACTCCTGATGGAGGGTAACAAGCCCAGCAGCACCGCAGCACAGATCTCTTGGTCCTGACGGTACAATGAGCACAGGTCCCTGTAAACACAGACCGACATATTTCAGAGATAGACGATCAGCGTTCATTTCACAAATCAACAGAAAATCAAAGAAAAGTGCGGATGTAACATTCTGAAATGTGACTGCAAAGATTTCCCTACGCCAGGGGATGGAGCAGTGAGTCAAACTCCTCTGGAGTGAGCGAGTCCTCGACAGGAAGCTTCTTCAGCAGGATGAGGTACTGAAAGAAAACCAGATGTGTGTGTTCTTCACCTGTGTCTGTTTTCACGGGCTGTGCAGATCACTTCTACTCACCATATTGAGGTGCAGAGCTATGTTCAAATCGATCTGCTTGACCAGCAACAGGAGTCTGCGAAGCACATCCTGCGGTTTGAAAAGTTGGCCCCGGACGGGCTGGACGGAGGCACACACACACAGGAAGTCCAGGATGGCAAATAAAGCCAGGTCCTGGTGGGCCACATGATCATCTGCTAACAGACCTCTAGCACCTTCCACAAAGCAGAATCCACAGGGTCAGTTCCTGTTTTCACATCCAACTCATGCAGGGAAAGTCATACATCAGCCCAGCAGCAGTACTTAGGATTATAAAGGATTGACCTTGTTGATCAAAAAGGTCTTTTTTTTTCATTTTGATGATTTTACTGGTTTGATGGTTTTACTTTTTTAATTAATTACTGGGAAAAAAACAACCTCTTGATGAATTCTAATTTACTGAGATACAACTGACTTGACATTCCCTAGTTAAAATAGAATAGACATCCTTTATTGTCATTATACAACAGATTGTCCAACAGAACTGGCACACTGTTCCTGATGGTGCAAGAAAAGTAGCACGATAGATAATATAAAGTAAATTAGCTGATGGCTGATGGCCAACAGATGAAATGATATTGAAATCTATGGAACAAATGCTCAGCTGTGAAACCATGTTGAAGTGATTCCTCCCTACCTGGACGAGTGTCAGCGCCGTCTGCCTTCTGTCTCTGGTTGCTGTTGCTGGTGCTGGTGCTGCTGTGGGACTCTTCTTTGTCATCAAACAGGTCGCTGTCGTCTCCTTGTGTTGTGGTCATTTCCAAGTCCTCATCAGTGTGATCGTCTTCAACCACAACATGAACTCTCTTAGAAACACTGTTTAGCTGCAGACACAAAGACGGAGGCGGGGCTGATTAACTCTGTGAAAACTGAAATGATCCATCCTTCTCCATGATACATTGACGACCATCTGTCACAAACCAACAGTTTGTAGATCTCAGCCAAGTCACTGACAAGGCTTGAAGGCAGGATCATCATGAACAGACAGGAGGAGACGCTACCCTACAAAAGAGAGAAAAAAATGAAAAGATGAGATGTGATGAGCGCTCACTGTGAAACCCAGTCCATCAAATCCATCCATCAAACCTTTATTTATACAGCATACATTTCAAAAAATGCAACAGGAAGTATTGAACAGTGGGATATGCACGCACACGCACACACACACATCCCATCAAGACCATCTCTCATGCACCCACGCACACAAAATATAACCGAGCAAAGTCTAATGAGTAAATGAGAGAGTAAATGAGGAAAACAGAAACGGAAACCAGAAACAGATTCAAGAAAAAAACAAACAAACAATAAAATATATTACTGATAAGTGAAGGATCAAATAAACATGTATGTTGATGATAAAACAATAATAACTACTAAAATGTTCAGCACACAACAAAGGATAAATGACGATGTTTCAATTATAGAAAACATGTTCAAACCAAGTAAATACTACTAAGTAAAATAAATAAAGTTAAATTTAACACGTCTTGAACACCACATTACACAGGTGGGTGAGATTTGTGAAGGCCTCCTTCACCTTGTATGTTCTTGTGGCTGACAGGGTGCACCAGTTCATCACAGACCTCAGTGTCGCCATGGTTCCTTCTTCAGACAGCTTCACTTTTGTGCTAGAAACAAAGTCACCAAAGTCCTGGGCCAGGGCCTTTGAAGACCGACATGGTGTCAGGGGTTAGTTTAAGAGCAAAGGTCAAAGAAGTTCTGCAGAGAGGTTTGTTCCCGTACATCAAGAGTACCTTGGCTTTAGTGAAGAGCTGTGAACGACACGTCTCCTCCTCCGTCACGAGCCCGGTGGAGACGTAACCGGCGAGAACACCGGTCAGCAGACTGACACAGCGCACCAGACACTCTGACCGGGTGGACTGAGACTGTGAAGGGCGACAGCAGACATGTCTCTCATCTCATACTTAAACTTAGTATGCTGAGTACATAAGTGCGTTCACACTGACTGAGTATGTGAAAATGTAGTGAACTACACACTCAGCTGGTTCACTCAAACGACTGAAGAGTTCAGTGGATCAATGGACACTGTCCACCCTCAACGTCCTCCATCTTAGTGACGTAGAAATGACGTACCAGCGTCACCACGGGGATATCACAGACCGATGGAATCCTGCTGAATGCTAAAAAAGTAAAACGCCGCCCTGTTTTTGTCATTGACGTTGTGACGTACGTTTGGTGTGTGCGTGTGATATCTTCACTGTAGATTGAGGTTTAAGATGTGAGGTCCTTGATGTGTTTGAAATATTCACAAAATGCGGCAGCTGGAGTATCGACGGAAAGTTTCATTTCACTTTTCCGGAAACTATGCGATGACACTTCTTCATTTGAGTCAGTACATAGTGTGTGCACAGTGTATCACAAAGAAGTGTACTAATGGAAGAGGGAGATTGGAGACACTTGTAACTTCAGTCCCACTCACATCAGGAGAGCAACAGTTGTTGAGGAGGTTGTCAGCCACACAAAGTAAGGACTCCTCCAACTTCCTTCTGAGGCCAGGGACGACGGTGAATTGGCTCTCAGTGGATGTCCTCCTCAACTGCTCGCCAGTCGTTGGGATTTCTGAGGGGGGCGCGTTGAAGCTGGACTGCAGGTAGAGCCTCTCCATCTCAGCCAGGTCGTCTTTAGCCCTGAGTGACGCTCCAGCTTGTAAAATGTCACTTTGGAGAAAGTCAAAAAAAAATGATTTTCTTCTCCAAAGAATGTAGGCGACAACACTTAGCAGGGTGTGTTCCCTCACCCCTCTCCTCCCTCAGCACCCAGCAGGAACTTCAGGCCAGCTCGGGTGTCTTTTAAAGACAGGGACACCAGGATGTTGGCGATTAGACTGTGAGGAAAATCTCTGAGAAAACAAATCAGAGGAAGTCAGCAACAACACACGTCTTTGTTTGGTACATGAAGATCAGCTTCAAAGACAGATGGACAGACGTCCAAAACACCAGGGGCACCTGCTAATTATGGGGTGAGGTCTGGAGCTGTCCTCTGTCTCATCGCTCTGATCCGACATCAGGAGCCAGCCGATGAGGATCTCCTTCAGGTTTGGTGACCCAGACCCGTCTGCGGCCCCCACGTGGTCCCAGCCTGAGCTTAAGATCAGACGCCTGGGCACAGGGCACGTGAGCAGGGCCCGGGCCAGACAGAGAGCAGCACTCCTGAGGAGAACACAGAAGATTAATCAACAGGTCGGTGTGGGTTCAATGGTTTTAAGGCACTTTGCCCGAGTTGATTAACCCACTTATACCAAATCATCCATTTTACTTGTTTTTCTCTGTAAATGTCCACTTGTTTTTAACGCTGTGGCTGAAAGCTCCAGTTGTTACCGCTGACAACTGCTGCTCGTGTTCTGTTTAATGTTGTCTATGTCTAGCCAATCAGACAAGAGTATTCACCATGGTCGAACTAAAAGAGGATAAACACATTTAACAGGCAGAGATTTAACTTTGTCAGAGCATCTCACTTGGTCGGTTTGCACGCTGATCCGGAGAAGAGCTTCCAGAACTCTCTGTCCATACTGATCAGTCCGCCGTGGACGATGGAGGCCAGCAGGTCCAAGCTGAGAGCTTCAGTCTGGGGTGAGCTGACACCTCGTAGAGCCAGAGCCCACACTCGGCCCCAGAGTCTGCCCAGCTCCTGCTTGTGGACCTGGGCCCTCTGTGGGCAGAGGGCTTGACATCGAGCCACCTCCCTCAGACAGCGCAGCACGTACGGACCCCTCTCTCCTCTGCGCTGCTCCCCCAGCAGCTGACACAGCACTGACAGCAGGGCGAGCAGCTGCTGGCTGGGAACCATGGATGGGTGCTTGGAGGTGAGCACCGCTGTGATCTGCAGCCTGAGAGGGAAGAAATCAGCTGAACACATGTCCTCCATTTTCAAATATTTTCACACGTCCTGCATTGAGACGCACTCCCCCTCATTAAGAAACAACGTAAAACAGTGAGTCTGATGTTTAAAGTTGGATTAATGCTCCTTATATCAGTCTACGAGGAGGCCCTACGCCTGGTGAGGACCTGTGTCATCTGGGTTTTCTCCTTTTACATCAAGTGGTAGCAACTGAAAGTGAGTGGAATCGTCCGAATTTTCCACTCACTAAACAACATTTTGGACACCTTGTTTTCTTGGCCAGTGTCAAAAGTCACATGACACAAGCCACTGTGTTTACCACACGGTGCAACACTCCCAGTCATACAGGGCAGAGAGCGAGAATATTAGTAAATCATAATGTTATGAGCTAGATAGCATGATGGAAGTGCTTATTTTACACATTCAATGCATTGGTGTCCCCCACTGTCCCACACACATGCATAGACACTATTCTGTGTTTCATAAGTCACAGTGTCATATTCCTACCATGGGATGATATCAAAATCATTGTGCTGAGGCTGTAGATGTTCCCAGAGGACATCCCATCCCAGGTCGACACGCCGTCGTTTGCTGGCTGACCCACATGGCGGGGTGGCCATCTGGGTGGCTCTGAAAGACGCCTGGGTCACGTCCATGACCTGGGTGTGACTGTCATCGCTGAACAGCTGCAGACAACACGGAATGATCAAACACTTCTGACGACTGGTTCTGTCACGTGATGGGACGTCACCTGGTGACAGACGTCGGCTGTGAGTCTGATGATGCTGTCCTTCACGGCGATGTGTCTGGTACCTGCGGCGTACCTGCCTCTGCTGCCGATGTGACTGATTTCACTCACGAGAGCATCGTACAGGCTGTAGAGCATACACCGCCACCGGGGCCAGTCCTCGGCAGAAGCACCTGGAGGGTGGGACGTGCCTCAGTTCAGGGAACAGATTCTATTTGATCTAACGTAGAGCTAAAGCTTCCATCGTGTGCACTGAATTCTTTAACAAATTCATGCCCATTTGTTTAATCAAATCTGCTTAAGTTTGGATTCTGTGGCTTTGGACACTTAAAAAATCTGTGTGTACAAAAATGCTGTCATTCAGCACTAGAACCAACAACATTCTAAAAAAAAAAAAGACCTGTTTCCTGAGTCTTGGCTCCTTGTGGGTGGTGGACAGATATCTGCAGCTGGAAGAAGTCAACAATCTCCTCTTTCAGTGAAGCACTGGGCCTCATTTCAGCCCACACATACAGCACTGAAGACAGAAGCTCCTCCCCCAGGCGACACACCCTCATCCGATAG
The DNA here is from genome assembly GCA_901007665.1 of Aeoliscus strigatus. Lineage (NCBI taxonomy): Eukaryota > Metazoa > Chordata > Actinopteri > Syngnathiformes > Centriscidae > Aeoliscus > Aeoliscus strigatus. The sequence continues at coordinate 168,888 of CAAKHB010001243.1, forward strand.
TTCATGGCCGCAGATCGCAGGAAGATATTGAGCGCCGAGACGAGATGCTCCAAAACTGTTTGAGCATGTTTCTCCTGCCTGAGAGCGTCAGAAAACAATCGAGGTTTGTTATTCTCGTACAACTTTCAATCTTGTCTCCATGACTACGAGGCAATAAGGATGAATGTTCAAATCTCGACACGGTTCACAGATCAACAGTAGGTCAAAGCGTTGTTGGAGTCTTCACCTGGTGTTCTGGAACGCTCTGGAGAAGAAGCCAAACAGGCCGTCAGTCTGTCCGTGAGTCGGTCCGTCAGTCTGTGTGCAGCAGCCCTGAACCAGCACGTGGATGACTCTGCTCACAAGAGCACGGTTGATGGATTTGGATGAAGAGTTGAAGAAACCACAGTACAACTCCAAAAGGCCTGTCGCAGAGACAAAGAGGAGATCCAGTGTGAGCAACTATGTGCTGCGGTTTTAATTACACATGAAATAAGTCGACAAAGTGACACAGGACCGTGTATAAATCAAAAATGAGCACTGGTTCATGGAGGTAAGCAGTAAATTGGTCCACTGACTGTGCCACTGCTGTGGAGCGATGTCACACCAGTACTTGCGGACAGACAGGATGTCCTTCAACAGGAGGCTGCTGTAGTCTTCTCCGTAGGCCGCACAGCTGTACGCACTCTGCAGAACCTCCGTCACATGTCGGAGCAGCTCGCTGCACTTCAGCCGAGGGCCCCCTGCAGAGAAGAGCGTGAAGAGCGTGAATACTGCAGGGGGTCAGGACACTCACACAAAGGGGCTTATTAGCACTTTAAAGACACTGAGTAATGACAAATAAAATCCCTGACTGCTGTTGTCATGGACATTATCTAAACTGTTCTTCTGTGCATGAACTACTAAAATCAGTCCAAGGTCTTACGTTTGTTTGCGTAACGGATGAAGTATTTGATCAAACTGCATATTTCAGCCATCTTCTTCTGCCTTGTGGCCAGCGTCGCTGCTGTGATGTTGGCTTTACTGGACTGCATGCTTTCAGTCTCCTTCTGGACGTAGCGCTGCAGAAACCTGACACAGGGCAGATTGAAACGAGCAGAGAGCTGAATGGCTGCTATGATCCTGACTCCTTCCAGCCGCTGAACGAGCACAACTTTAAGTCTTGATTCGTTATGCTCAGACACAAACACAACTTCAAGGTATCAAATGAGTGATGACTGTGAGACGACATGGAATAAGCAGCAGCGAGACAGGCGTTATTTTATGGATTCACAGTTTTTCTCAGTCGCTTTGGTGCATTTCTCAGAACAGAATTAAAATTCTGATAACTGTTAGTTCAACCTCCACAACATTCAGTCATCTGTACTCATCACAGTAGTAGTTTCTCATTCTTTCTAAACTACAAATGCTTTTGGACCTCATCTGTGCTCTACCCACAGTGTTTCGTATGTTTATTGTAAATAATTGTGGTTTTTTGTTTTGTTTTTTTGCACAGAGCATATACAGTGAAAATGTGAAACATATCTATTCAGTGTCTTGTACTTAGTTACCTCACTAA
>CAAKHB010001243.1:170444-196278 GCA_901007665.1 Aeoliscus strigatus
ATAAATACTTGCTTTTGAGGAATGAACGATCCATTTTGAGAAAGTGACACGTTTTTCCAGGTTATCAACTAGGTTTCACATTTTGTACTACTTGTTTTGAGAAACTCTTTTGCAAATGTTAATAGTGAAGTGAGAAATGCACCAAAGCGAATGAGAAAAACTGTAAAAAAAAAAAAAAACACACACGCCGGCATTCCACAACACTAACTACACTATATCCATCTTATTGTAAATGTAAAACATGCAGAGGGAGTTCACCTGAAGACAGCATCCCATGTGAGTTTGGAGCCTTTAGCTTTAGGTCCAGAGGTACGATCCAGCTCCTGCACAACCTCTGGAGATCGAAGGAGCCGCCTGAAGCGCTCAGCTTCTTTCTGGAGCCATAAACATGACGACACATCACACATGTTAACTGTGGTATCAGGGAATTTCTCCTGATCTTCTAAACTGCTGAAACAGAGTAGAAATATGTGCAATTATCTAACCCTTACATTGTTCAAAACTTATACCTTCACAGATGGTTCAGGTCAAAGTTAACATTCATGCCCACATGACTAAGAAAGCATCACATTTTAAACCACAGGTCTACTCAGCCTATGTCATAACAATACGTTTACCATTAATTATTAATAAATGTTTCCCAAAGCAGGTTTTACAACACTAGATCACCACAACTATTAAACACTGTACTGTCCTCACTGCTGTATCAGAATTCATAATCATACATAATAATTCAACATTTACCACTTAGAACACAAAACACAACATCATAAAGGCTTATTACGGACTAGTCCCTGCATTGAAAGCAGTGGGTTTCCTCCACGTTGTACTCTCGATCAGGCTCAAGATCAGTGACTCTGTGTCACTGTCCCATAAAGATCTACAACCTCTACAGCATCTTCATCATCAACATCACTTGAGGAAAAAGGGCCAAGCTAAAAAACTTTTCACTGCTGCTCATCCTACCTTCCTCTCTGTGACTTTGTCATTCTCCAGCCCTCTGCAGCAGACCAGGAGGTCGTGAAGAGCCAGACTCATCTTGCGTCCCACTGGACCCCGGAATGTCTGAGGACAGTGTTTACATGAGACAATTGGTCTGTTCCAACCATGCTTGCAGATGCTGTTACACAGTACATCCTCCACTGCAACACTCACTGCTACACAGAACGAAAGTTGAATTAACTACGTCACTGTGACATAGCACACTGACGCTAGCTGCTGTGGCACAACAAACCACCTTCAACCCGGTCGGGAAACGTACCTCTGCGATCACACGCACCAGGAGCTGTCACCCATGGAGGTGCAAGCGTTGTCCGTCGCATAAACAGGCACTAACACGCACAGTGGGGTGCTATGGCTGTAACTTCCCGCTCCGGGGGCCACGAGAGCGCCTACGTCATTTCCTGGTGACGACGGGAGCAAGAGTTGGGGTGTTCGGCTCTTTGAGGGAGTCGAATCAAAGAGCCGTTCCAAAGGACTGGCTCGTTTTATTCATTCATTCATTCATTCATTCATTCATTCATTCATTCATCCACTCATCTAGATAGATAAATAGATATAGATCGATGCATTAGATACATTTGAACCATTATTCAATCAGGTGGAGCGCATTTTCAAGAAAGTAATCATTTGTTGGTATGGTTTGAACAAATCACGTCTGATGAACTATTGATGCATTAATCTCGGAGGGTTCACACACTTATTCTTCGTTTGTATGATGGTGTGATAATGTACATGACAGGATAGGGATTCCAAGGTGTTCACTGAGAAATACTGTTTGTAGACTGAGCCTTTTTCTGCTGACAACCAAGTGATCCACTCAGGTGACCGAAGCAGTTACTGTTTAGATCTAGGTCACGTGACGTTTTGCGCACCAAAGCAGCTTTGAAGCAGCGATGGAATGGCTTCTCTGCTTCTCTGTCCCAGACGTACAGATTGGATTTATAACACGTCGTTCATTAAAGAGCCGTTCAAAAGATCGACTCATTCACGAACGTAACATGACACATGCGTCCAACATGACAGAACGGCAACAACCCAAACACTTGAACATTTTTGGGGCTTGGTACGATATTGACTCAGTCCTAAACCGCCTATTTTGCCAATGTTCACTCCTATATGTGTGTGTATTAAGCTGTAGGTCACACCACAGGGATGCATTTCGTGCAGGACTACAACTACCAGAATCCCCTGTGGCAGGTTTATGTCCCACTTCCGGGTAGACGTGATTGCGTTCCCCGCCTTTTGATACCTCTGTGTCGCTTTCACATCACAACCCTATTGATGAAGACGATGCAGACCGTATTTGTAAAAGACTCTCACTAAAGATGCGGACCTCTCCGGGCTGTGTGCGCAACAAATTAACCAACTAACCACAATGTTGCTGCCGTCGGACGTCGCTCGGCTGGTTCTGGGTAAGTCGGGTTGTAGCGAACCAAGTTGTAGCGGTAGCATGTAGCCAACGATCTTAACGTTCTTAGCCAATAATCAACGGTAAGTCGGCTAGCTGTTGTATCGTCTTGTGCTAAGCCAGTGTGTGTGTCCAGGGTACCTCCAAGAAGAGGGATTGTCCGCCACTAGTCAAGCCTTCATTCACGAAAGCCCGAACCTGAAGGAATATGCCGAGCACACACTGGGAGATGGGGCTGTTCCAGCTTGTGTGTTTGTAAGTTGGCTGTGAAAAGCCTTCTCACAAAGAGCCCAACGTATGTGTTATTTGATGTTTTTGTCCATATTCCCGCAGTCTGTGTTTGGGGCAGGCCTCACAACCATTTTGAACGAGTATGTGGCTGCCAGGGCTAAAGGTGAGCTGCTCTGTCCTCATTTCTAAAGACTCCTGACATGTTGCTGCTCATGTGTCATCTTGTTGATATTTTGTCGACAGAGTCCTGTCATGAAGTGCCTGCTGTAATGACCTCATTGTGGAAAAAGCTGGATTTTACACTCAAACAGATCAAGTAATTAACAGCTGTTTACATTCTTGTTGACAACATCTTTGACACGAATTGGTTATTGTAAGTTGCAAATGTTGCATGATAATGACATGAATTGTATATTCTTTGTCAGGTCACTGCAGAATTCACCAGCCACGTCAGCATGTCAGAGAGGTTGGTCTCATTAAGCTGAACTGCTTTCAGACACGTGACATTTCCAGGAGTCAGTAGCTCTATAAAGACACACGTCTCACCAGGACTTGTCTATGAACTGGTGTGAAGTCAGTGTTTGCTTAAAGGTTACATAAGAATCATCTTAACTTAACTGCTCTTTTTTTACAGCACGTTCACGAGTTGGAGTGGCCAACCTGGCTCGACAGCGGGTTTTGACCGTGGCTTCAGGCGGCAGCGTCGTCTGCTCCACTATGTCTGAAACTAGCACTGTCATCAGCCCCGCACACAGCGCACACAGCGTGTTCAGCCACTCCACTCCTGTGAGCTACACCGCTCCCGATATCAGAGCAGACGGGGGCAGCGGCACACCCCAACAAGCCCAAGATGGCAGCCGATCACTTAATATGCTGAGTCAGTATCCTTCAGCATCCTCCCTCTTTGTCATCTAGAATTTGAACAACAAACAGTTTCTTTTATTCAAATTGAACTGTTGATTTAATACTGTTGATGTTAAAGCGTCTTTGTTAGACGTACACACACACGAAGCATCTGATCATCTGTAGTTTGTGATGCGCTGTGAATATTCACTGTCGGTCTGCATCGTTCACATCTGAACCAATGATCTGTCCATTTCAGAGGAGACACCCGGACAGACAGTCGTTTCAGATCGGGTAAATCCAGGCCAAATGTCTCCAGGACGAAGGAAATGGTAGGATGGACTTTTTGTTTCTAATCAGATTATGTCGCTTATCCCAGTAAAGCCGGAAAAGTGTGACAGCTTTACCACCCCTAAAATAAAAACAAAAACAGTCGATTCTGTGTTTTACTGTCAAATATCAATGTCTTCTAAAAAGAATTGGTTCACCTCAGATAGGCGTCATCCATTTGTCGTTGTAAAATGTGTTCTGCTGCCTTCAGGGACACTCCAAGGAAAAGAAGCGGTGCTGTGAGCGCGTCCAGTGGGACGGGCAGGTCCACCACCTCTGTCAGTAACCTCACTGCAGAGCAGCAGCCTGAGGAGGTTGTTGATGAGAATTTCCCTGTAAGTACTCCTCCAATCAAAGGGTGCACTGCATATTGTTGATTTTTTTTCTTAATCCAAGTTGGAATTTCACACCAAGAACCTATTTTCACAGCAGCTAGTGATACAAAATGCACGCGACAAGATATTGGGGGACAGATTGTTACAAGAGAAGCTTGCTGAGAATATCAACAAAATCCTGGCCAAGTAAGTGTTGAGGGAAAGTGTCGCGCCTAAAGGCAGCAACAACCTTCCGTAACCTTTTCTGCTGTCGTCTTTGCCCTCAGCGAGCCAGTCCCGCAAGCATCAAAGGCTCCGTCAAGTGCGATAGAAGCAGACCAGTCAATAGATGAAATCCTAGGATTGCAGGTGAAGAAACACGTGATCACTGGACAGCGTCTATCTCATATATTTCTGGACAAAGCCCTAATATTCACAAGTGTCGTGTTTTCCTGCTGTGTCCTTTGGTACAGGGGGAAATTCACATGAGTGACGATGCCATCCATGACATTTTGAAGCAAACAGAGTCTGACCCAGCTTTCCAGGCCCTATTTGAACTCTTTGACTGCAGTAACTATTACTTATTATTAATTATTGTATCTGTTGTGCTGGTGACGTCTGAATGACCAAGCTGATTGAGATGTGTTTTCAGATAAAGGTAGATTAATTGATGGAGAACCAGGGGATGGCGACATCGGTAGTAACCCAGAGGAGACTGACCCTGCTGGATTTTCATCTGCCTTTGGACAACAGCAGACGGACGATCTAGGTATTTGTTTGAAAACTTCAGAATTGCCTTCACACACATTTATTTACAAAACTGTGGCCCCCCCAGACAGACTCGGTATTGGTGTTTGTGATAACTCTGTGGTGGTTTGTGAAAGTGTCAATTTATCAACTTCATCCTTATCTGTGTCTATTGAGCGCTCGTTGACAGCAGAACTTACTGTAGTTTCACATTCCAAATTGTTTATTTTGTGAAAAGGTATAAAAAAAAAGTCACATCCCTACTGAAATCTGAAACACACAATGAACAGAGGAATCATTCCATGTTGCCTGTTTTTTGGCAGGTGCCACCATACAAGAAGCGAATGCTTCAGATGCATTGACCACAGTGAAGATGAGAACTGTACAAGAACGCAAAACCAGGAAGTCAGCTGCTCCTACTCTTTTAAAGAAAACCATCATCAGCTCCAATGGCAGGACATCCAGGATTGAAAACAGCTCTGCCAGACTTCTAGTAAGTCGTGAGGAGCGCCATGGAGTTTCGTCAGCGGCAGTGGGTCCAAGTGGAAAACAAAAGGCTTCACCCTTCAATAACAGTGTTGATGTGACACCGATGGATATAGATGAACTACTTGAGACTCCTCCCCTCAGTTCGAGCTCTCAAGAGGTGCTGGACTCTGTCCCGAGGGAAAGGACACCTACCTCAGCTGCACTCTGTAAATCCACCTCCGTTTCTCCTTCAAGAGCCGTGGCTGCACCGGACACTGCAGAGGCAGCATCCAACTTGAACATGCAAAAGGACGACCAACAAGCAAACGGATCTAAGGAGCAATCTGCTGCTACCACATCTTTAGCTCAGTGTAACCAGCCTGCTTGTTTGTCCCCTGTACGGGCTGAAGTGTCTCCCATGCCCACTTCAGACAGCGGAGGAGAAGCTCAGCCAGCGTCTACTACCTCAGTTACACCTGCAAATACTACAGCCGTAGCTGGAGGGGCGACACCTTCCACCGCTGCTCCAGATGTCGCACCAGTTGGTTCTCTCACATCTTTATCTACCTCTGCAGCTCAAACGGCCACAGCTGATTCACCGTCACTTTCTTCTCCGCTTGTCCCCATCACCGTCGCACCTCGTCCGACCAGCGCAATCCCAAACTCCCCAGGCAAGGCCGCATCTGATAACAGTAGTATAGTTTCCTTGAAGATCATCATCAGCGATAACCAGGATGAGGATTCTTCTAGTGGTGCGACCGTAAATCAGGCCGTTTCCAATATTTCTATGGACAAAATACCCACAATCTACCTTACGTCGCCATCCAAGTCCTCCGGAGTCCCTGGAACACCGACAGCACAAATGGATGAGGCTGCATTGGCAGTTAGTGACTTACAAAGCTCGGAGGCGCTCGCTAGTCCTTTTAGTGGTAAGGCCCAGCAAAGTTACATTATCCAGCTACCGATGGACGCCACTGTTGCTGGCCTCCCAGGAGCTACAACCAGCTACTTCCTGGTGACCGAACCCCCGACCCCAGACGTTGTACCTGCGCGTGTCTCAAAGGGACAGCCTTTGCCGTCTGCCAGTCAGTCCGGTGTGACCCCACCTCACTCCAAAGGCTTCACCTCTGGTAAGAGACAATAATGGGTCTTACTTCCATAAAAGGCGTTTCCTTTCCTGTGCTGTACAGAAGGCGATTTGCAGCTTTCATAATAGAAAACAGTTCAAATGTCTGGTGACTGGTTTTGAGTGTGTGGTGCTTCCATCTGTCAGGCTAATGACTGTTCTCTTTCTATGTGTCTCCATAAGTACACAAACAAACCTGTGGTTCACTTGCAGGGCCAGCACTCATTTTACCATCACCTGTTAAACCTCTGATGCTTCCTGTGTCTGTTATGGGACAAAATACACTCGGAACAGTGCAAATGGTGTCCAATCAGGTAACGTGAATCTCTCAAAGTATTTTTTTATCAGGGAACTATTATGATACCATGTCATTGTGTTGGTGTTTCCTCCAACACTGACTTTGCCATTAAAGGGTCACATGTTACTCGTAGGGTCCATCATCTGTCTAAGTGGAAACCCTTTCTTGGACTGGTTCCCTGTACGACTCCAGTTCTATACTGTTTTAAATATGTTTTGCCTCCCAATAGCACTCATCAGTCTTGTTTTTTTTTCCTACAGCTGGTTGCAATAAATCCAAGCCCAGTGAAGCTACAGCAGTCTGACGTTGTCAGGACCAAACCTGGAACAGTGGCAGTCACACAGTCCACAGCGAGTGGTAGGTGATGACTCGTGATCCCAAAGTTAGAGCAAGTCTTGTACTGTCTGCCTACTTCCCTGATATTACTCGTTTACATTCCAGGCACTGCACAAAATCTGGTTGCGAAAGTGGTCCAGCCCATGTCAGCTGAGAGCACAGGTCAACAGAATGTACCAAAGGATCCCATCCCCAGTCACAGGAGAATTTTATGTTTCGACCCATCTGCAAAAGCTCAGCCGACCGCACCTCCATTGGCATCCGACTTCTTACAGACTGAGAAATATTCATTGGCAGTCCCTCGAACAGCGCCTGCCATCCTGAGTGGCAATAAGCCCAAAAGGAGGGTTGAGACGGTCAGATGCTCAGCAGATCAACAGACAGGTGTGAGGTTGGCCAAACAGCCCAAGCCTCCGCAGCTGCAACAAAAAGAAGCTAAAAAGAACCCTCGCAAGCAGGATCTCAACACCCATATCCAGGAAAGTCAAATGGCAAGTACCAGCAGGACGGATGTCTTACAGTCTGAGTCTTCAAAAAGATCTGGATCAGGAGAGAGGTCCAAGTCTATTGACAGGAAACACAGTCATGAAAAGAGGGGTAAGGAAGCACAGGCCAAGGATTCGTGTAGTACTCAGTCATTGTACTCAGTGAGTAGAAAGGACAAAGATGAACCTGCAGAAAAAGGTCCTGCCAGATCACGAGAGGCCGGCGCAGAGAAGACTCCGCCTCCGGAGATGCCGAATGTGATGGCGAACAAGGAGAATGAAATGAAGGGTGGCTCGCAAGAGCAACAACAGCCGGCGCCTGCTTCAGTGCCCAGAGACTTCAACAACCCCCCAGCTCTCATCTCGCCCGTGCCAAATTCTCAGAAGACGACTGCCAACGCTCCCTCCAAGACCACCTCTCTGGCCAAACAGGCAGCCGAGATGCTGCAGGACATCCAAGGGATCAACTCTCCTCCCAAGTCAGTCAAGAGGGGAGGGGTTAGCGCCTCAGACATCGCTGCGCCAAGAACCCCAGGGACTGTCCGTAACCAGGAGTCTGTGGAGTGTCCTCGGACTCCTTCTCGATTCTCTAAAGATGGTGAAGGAACGCCCAAGCATGTCAGGCTCCCAAACACCCCAGATGTCCCCACCTGCAGCCCTGCCAGTGAGGCCGGCAGTGAAAACAGCATCAATATGGCTGCTCACACACTGATGATTCTTTCACGTGCTGCCATCGCCAGGACGGGCAGTCCCCTAAAGGACAGTTTGCGTCAGGAGGGAGTGCGGGAAAAATCTCCCACTAGTTCAAAGACGGCAAAGAAGCGCAAGCAGACCTCTCCCACAAGCAGCCCACCTACGAAGAAAGGAACAAATAAATCCTCTGTCAAAAAGAAAGACAGGGTGAGTACAGTACAGATGTTGTCTGTCATCGTTGAGATATCAGTGCATGTGGTATTGGAAGATGATTGGTTGGTGTTGGGAAAAAGGTTTGGTTGTGGAGCCGAGTCATTGTAAGGAATTGATGCAGGTGTGTGTGTGTGTGCGTGTGCGTGCAGGACTAAGTTTGCAATGTTGTTCCCTCTGAGTTGTAGAGTAAATGAGACTAGTACTAGAGGTAAGAGAGTATTGAATTTTCAGTTTAGAAGTTTGCAAACTAGCAAGTCCAGTTGTCTACCACAGACATGTTTTACTTGGGTAGAACCACAAGGGGGCGCCATAATAGTTATCTATGTGGGAATGTGAGTGAAAACAATAGTCACAAAACAATTATAAAAGCTGGGAACATGACATCAGTAAGTCAAGTTTTAATTCAAGATGTTGACTAAGGCGATGAAATGTCAAATAAAATTAAATAAAACAAATGTAAATGAAATGTCAAGTTATTCTAACTCTTGGTTTGAATTCCACAGGAAAGGAAGAAACTAATGAATTGCTTTCCACATGACCTGGATGTGGATAAGTTTCTCTCCTCACTACACTACGACGAGTGAGCGTGGACGCCGCAGCAGGAAAGGACTGCCACATCACTGCATACTTGGGGTACTGTCCAGGAATAGAACAAGCCATCTGTGGTTCCTTTTAGCAACCTCGCCGGAGACCTGAGAAGCTCTCATATCTCCTTTAGGCAGTGGCGGACTGTGTGGCCGATGGAGTTTGGTCTTGTTTCATGCAGCAGGAGGCACTTTCCTGCCATTGTCATGCTTGTCTTATAAGGGTCCCTGTTTTGAACGACAACAGAGATTTTTCTTATTTGACAGCATTGACGTAATGAATGCATATTGTCGAATTAACTCAAAGTATTTCCTTGGTCAATATTTGACTCTAATTTCAATAATGCTGTTTGACAGGTTGGTTATGTATGAACTTCTACACCAGAAATCTGACCAGACCTGATTTAGAGCCATTCAGGTCTTGTTAATTAAAAAATGTGATGTGCATATATTATATTTTAGGCAGATGTTTAAAGTGTGGTGTTTTGTTTAGAATTCTATCCTGAAAATGACTCAACCATTGTCATACCCAGGCATCCTTCACTGTTTAAATAAAACAGAAGTGAAAAGACAGTAGAGTATTTTTTTCATTGTTCACGTGTTGTTCACATGTCCCATACCTACATTTGTTCTGAAAGTACTGTGACCCTGAGGTTTTGTGCTTTGAGAAACTGGGTGGCTGCTGAGCTCAGCCTGTTGAGAGTGCTGGAGTGTGAGGAAATGTACATCATTGTGTGAACACCTGGCCTGCACACACATACTGAATAAGTGAGAGTTCCGTTTACCACAAAATAAGAATTACCCCAGGAGTAACGATACAGGTTCCACATCCGGTTTGACAGAAATGTTTTTACTTTGCAAATAGATCCGTTGGAACTCGAGTTAAATACGTTTCAGTTGTAATCGTATGATAAGTGTGGCAACTGTCAAATTTTGCAGGTAAATTTGGCACGCGGTGATTGGACCCCTGTGACGGTCCAGGAACCACTACTTCTTCCACAATAAAAGTTTGCACTTTTATGTGCAAATAGTAGTGTATTTTGTTTTTTGTCTTTGTACGTAGATAACACGCCCATACATTTATACACGTTATTTAACAACATTAAGTAAATCCTAAACATATCTTTTTTTATTATTTTAAGGGCATTCTTAACGTGTCAGCAATATCCGGCCTTTATTTTGACATATGCAGCATTTGCTTCCGGGTGAAGAGTACAGGCAAGCGGTACAGTTGTCGTTTAATTTTAACCACGACTCTGTTTTCTTACTTAATTGGCTCATGTTTGGGGTGTATTTGTTACCAGCTATAAACTAGAATCATCTTTATATAGGAGCAAAAAGGTACGGTGACTGGTAGATGATTTAAACGTTTATTCATTCCATTTCGAGATATCTCATCTCGCTAGCTTAACCGTTAGCATGTTGGCTAACCGGTTAGCATGTGGAGGGTTTGTAGTATCATGTCTTAGTACAGACGGATCCAACAAGAACAGCAGGATTATCTCAGACAGTTGTAGACATTGCAGTGGTGTGGCAGTGGTCAACACTTTCGCTTCTTTATTTTGTTCAATTCTGCCCTCCATTTGATTTGAACGTTAATTAGCTGTCATTTGTGATAAACGCTAGCATTGACAAAACAATATTGCTTAACTCTGATCGATGAGGATTTCATAACGGGTGTGAGCTTTCTGTCTATTTTAGATGTGGATGAAACAGCAGAGAAAAGGACTATTGTGAAACAGACACAAACGTGTGCTTTTCTCTCTCGTCGGCAGACTGTCTGACGGACATGGCAGCCAATGGAGCCAGCTGCGAGCAGCCTCAGAAACGGGCAGCAGCTAAAGACAAACAGAATGGCAATTCGAAAGGTTAGTTTCCTCTCCTTTATGTATCTGTACGGAACACATTAAACTTCGTGTTCCAGGAATATACAGGTTTGGTTGTGTCAATCCCAGATTACACAGAATGGATTGCTGCTGCTCAAACCTCTCAGTCGGTTCTTCTCTGTTACTTTCAGTTTCTAAAGTTCAAAGAGCAAGTGACAACAGAGCAACAGCAGAATCAGACCCACATAGCAGCAGCATGCACCATGTGTTTAGCGTTACATATTCTGCCAGATGTTACAGTTGATGTACATACAAATATCACAGAATGTCAGGATAGTTGCAGCTCTGTTTGTGTTACAGATTTGTCGATAAGGGAGAGACGACAGAAAGACAAGGAGGAACGCCTGGGTCTTTTGTTATGGAGGAGGCCTGTTACCACACTAAACTACTTCCTCCTAGAGACCTTCATAAAGCTAAAGGAGTTGATGTTCAGGTAAGTAGTCCAACATGTTTTCCAGTCCTTGCAGTTCTTCATCTGTGTTGAAGTAAAAATGTGTTGTGCACATTGTCGTCTACATACCAAACACGTTTGAAAATTTAATTCTGTGAGTGTTGTGGCTATTTCACATAATGCGTAGTTCAAAGTCAAAGTGGTTAGCTGCAGTATTAAATAAATTACAAGCAGCTGCATCCATTCATTATCAGTCAGATATTTCAGAATCGCATCACTTTGCATGTTTTGAACCTAACATTTTTGTTTATATTTTTCCTGTTCAGGCTTTGGAAAGGACGAGGCACAGTGTTCTTAGTTTTGGTGTTATGTTCTCTCTTCTCATTCGCCTACTACACTGAGGGAGCGCATCAAAAAGTAAGGTTTTGTGGATGTTGGGTTGAATATTCAACAGCACTGCTCTATCACTCAACTGGTAGAAGGTCAATGATAAGCCAGTCTTCACCTAGAGGCTCAGAAGAACAACAATCATGAGTTCTGTGCTGTTGTCATGTAACCTTTGATCGAACAGCAGCCTAAATGATTTGTATACAAATTTCTTTGTGGGATGCAGTAACTGGACAACCAAGGTTAGACACAGACTCTTCCTTGATTGTTTATGTTTAAATACCAAGTTATTGTGCCAAGAGTCTAAATATATCTATACCTTCATGTGGTGTATGAATATAATTTGCTCCTCTACTAAAAGATAACTCTTTGTAATTGTTTGAACAAAAGCAAAAAGCATTCAGTGGCTAGAACTGTCACCTTATAGCAAGAAGGTCCCAGGTTCGATTCCTGACCTAGGATCTCTCTATGCAGCGTTTTCATTCTCTCCCCGTGTCTGCATGGGTTTTCCCCAGGTACTCCGTCTTCCTCCCTCCCTCAACAGTCTGCTGAGGTTAATCGGTCACTCTAAATCCCCCATAGGTGTGAACGTGAGTGTGAATGGTTGTCTGTCCTTCACCTGGTGACAGCTGGGATCAGCTCCAGAACAACTGAGTGAATGAATGAATGAGAATGAATGAATTCCAATGCATGAGCATTCCCACCTCTGACAGGGTTTGTTTTCTGCATTCACCTCCTTTCATTGCAGTATGTCCAGTACCTTGAAAAGAAGTTCCTGTGGTGTGCCTACTGGGTAGGTCTTGGGATCCTGTCCTCAGTCGGCCTTGGAACTGGCCTGCACACCTTTCTTCTCTATCTGGTAAGATCCCTGAACCGGTGTGGAAATACTGAAGGTCAAGTCACTTCATGACATGTGTTGTTAGTGAAACTAAGCTGAGGTGTTGCTGCTATTTATGGGATGTATTTAGCATTTATGCAAATGAAAGTTACCATTGGCTTTTACAAGCTATATTGGTCCTCTGTCATTTTGTCTCCGATATGTATCCAAGGCCAAATGAAAGTTAAATGCCATGGTCCCAGAGTGAGTGTTGGACTGACTAACGCGTGTGTCATTTGTCCTGGCTGTGGTGAAAGAGAAATAATCTTAAGGAACGATAGGAAAAAGTTCTGCACGTTTGTCTGCTTTCATGTGATGACGTGGCTTCAGCTCTGCAGCTGTAGGCCAGCTGACTCTTCTGTTTCCATTTTAATGAAATAATGGAACATGTCACTGTGACTTCCTGTTTTTGATAGCTGACGTTGACATTATGCTGTTTAACCTGACAGTCTATTTTCTACCAGTGATTCTTCTTCATTTCTTTGGATTCTGTGAATGAGTAGGTGAACTATTTCTTGCTTCCCTCGCTGTGTGAGGGCGATTGTCTCTCTGAATCATTGTTCTGGGAACTTGTGATAGGCCTCTATTTTTCAGGAACGATCAAGTTGTGGTAAAAATAAATGATCGACAGACGGAAAAGCAGCTGTGACCTTCAGCTCTAAATTGAATCAAAGGCCATACAAATACATACAGTGCAACTAATTACCTAACTTAACTGCAGTGCTATGACCACATCGAACAATATGTCTGCATTATAATCCCCGTTGTGTGTGTACATACACACTGTCTGTCTGCGTGAGGAGCATGTGGGGCCAACGTGGGGCTGCAGGTTCTGTCACATTCTGCTGGCTGTCATCTCATCCTCTCTCATCCCCTCTATTTCAGAGTGTGTTGGTGTCTGCGTTCATGAAAGCCTTCAGAGGGTGCTGGACGAGAAGCACTGAGAATTCCCCATTAGTACTGAACCATTTCCTGTTTGTAGCTTCGCTCAGATCACAGCTCCCATGTCGACTGCTTACATCGTGTCATTATAAACAGTGTTTCCCACCTTAGTGTTCCACTGGAAATGACCTCGTGCCTGAAGCATTAATGGATAGCCCCCGCAGAGGATGAGATCATGGCGCTCATGGGAAAAGGGATTTATTCGACAGCATGATCAAATGATTAATCATGACATTTTGCAAGTTCAGCTCTTTCTTCATATTAGTGTTGTTCACTTATTGACTCAGTCATTCAGGCAGATTGGCAGATAAATGAATGTCTTCCAGAATTGATCCGATCATTTCCTGTGATCTTTAACTTCAGTCCATGGCACCCAGTGGTGCTTCCTACTCCCTGACCTTACTCATTGGTCAGTTTTAATTTTTCTCATTTACCAATCAGTTTGCTTGTGGCTGTTGAGCTGGGTTAATTTGTAATCAGCTGGACACAGTGGGTGTTTATGAGCCAAGATTTTGGCAACACACACAAACCCCATCTAAGGACTTAAGACTAGAGCTCAGCATTTCACAGCTGAGGTCAGTCACGTTTCCAAGGGCATGAACCTATTTATTAACTCCTTCATAACTAAATCATTGCCTTTCCCTCGAGTTCCGTGACTCCCACTGTTAAAATAGAAGCTCTGTTGACTGTGATCAAATTGTTGAAGTTGTTCAGTAAAGACGTGTTGACTGGACGCAGAGCTCAGAGGTTATCCCCTCTGAATATGAATACTTACGACATAGTTCCTCATCACAGTTGGATTTTCCTTGCAATGTTTTCTCCTCTTCAACAGAAACGTAGAGACATGTTTTCTTTGAAAAGGAAGCCTGTGTTGGGCTCCTGCATACTCTTTGTCAAAGCGAGGTGCAGTGTGACAGAGCAGTTGCCGTCACCACTGAGTAATCAAGCACTGTCCATCTTATGTCAGTGTTTCCTCTATTAGTTGAAGCAGGCATAATGGAGTTCCTGTTGGAGTTGCAGGTGGGCCAGGTGGCTCATCTTAACAACCAAACCCGTCAGACTGTGTGACTCAGCTGCGACTTGTGTCTGTCTCAGCATGTTTGGGGTTGATTCTGTTCTTGCCTTGTCAATGATCTGTTTTTGTTATGTATACTTTGAAGACTGTGTCATACAATCTTACATCATTATTTAGGTGTAAGTAGGTGTCAGTATTAGCTGTAAACGATGATCTTTGTAGAGATATTTTTGATGACCATGTCATGTACTGTTGACTTTTATTCCGGTAATATGCTCTGTGTGTGTCCCAGTGGACGTCCAGCTTCATGTCCATCATACACATTTGTTCCATCTCTCCCACTCAGGGTCCTCATATAGCATCAGTCACGCTGGCAGCATATGAGTGTGGTTCTGTAGACTTTCCAGAACCTCCATACCCGGACCAGATTGTATGTCCCCAAGGTGGAGGCTTGGAGGAAAGCATCTCCCTTTTCTCAATCATGTCAAAGGTCCGCCTGGAGGCCTGCATGTGGGTGAGTAATAGTTTGAAGGCACATTCAGACACGCGATCCACCCCCAAAATATTTGACATAGTCATAGATCGGAATTCATTCATATCAAACAGCGACAGCAGGTTTTGTGTTGATTTTTGTACCTCGCCCCCTCCCTCCTCAGAGATCCCTTGGCATGTTTTGAAACTGATGATGTCCAACACTGAACCTGTGTGTGTGTTTAGGGTGCCGGCACTGCCATTGGAGAGCTGCCTCCGTATTTCATGGCCAGAGCAGCACGTCAGTCAGGTACTGATCCTGAAGATGAAGACTATGAGGAGTTTGAGGAGATGCTAGAGCAGGCTCAGAGCGCTCAGGTTAGAGTCACACACACACACACTGCTCCTTTTTTCTTTATAAACCCTGCATTGGTAGTTTGACTTGGCTCCAGTGAAGAACACTGACACATCAAACTGTGTGATTTTCTTTGGACATTTTCACGGTCACAAGAATAAGAAAACAAAGACACGATAGTCATCTGTCCCTTTATTTAGTTTGGTTGGTTCCATTTCAAAGTGGTTTTGGTAAGCCTGTAATTATGGAGTAAATGTTGATTGCACTGGGTTGTACTTTACAGTTCCGTCTGCCTCGGACGAGACATTAACGCTGGTGACTAGCTAGTGCCTCTCCGTCACCGAGTGATCGTTTGAGGCTTGTGGCACGTTTTCCTATTCCTCCACAAGAGTGTGCAGCTGTTCCCGTGGACAAAAACACTGAAGTATTTGATAGCAAACGCGTTTTAGGCCCCAGAAGGCTGTTTGCGTCTTTCCCAAATGACTCGGCGAGCACCACTGACCGCTGCGTGGACACAGTGTGAAGATGATCAACGCGATCAGCGTCATAGACACTGCGAAGGAGGTGAACCGATGTCATGACACGTCCGGTGCAAACATGCTGGGATGGCAGCCGTTAACTGACCTAGCAGCCTGCAACATGCCCGTTGATCTCTCTGTGTTCTGGGCTGTCGTTACTGAGCCCATCCAAAGGAACACCTTCACACCGACCACGTGTCTCAACACATGGATGGAAGTCTCATGGCAAAGGGAAATGCTCATTTGAGCAGAATGTAAGAGCAATGTCTCTGAACAAATCTTTCATTTATGACTTAAAACAGATAGAAAATTGTGGGGGGAAAAGTCTTTTTCCACATTTTGTTTAGTACATACATAAAACATGAGTCATACCGAGACTTTGGTTCAAGAAGACCAAACTAAGAGAGAGGTGTGTCAGGTGAATACAAAATGGAAAAAGTGTGAGCCAGTAATAAGGATATTGACAGCATCAGCCGTCTGTCTGTTCCTACTCGGTCACACAAATGCCTACCTGATGGTGTCTTTCTTACCGTTTCTGTTGTCTGCTGCTCCCCCCTCCAGCCCAACACCAACCTCTGCTGTCACATGCTGACTCTGTCTCCATAGTGGTGGTCGACACGATAGAACAGTGAAAGAAAGGAAGCGGTGTCATAGTGATGTGGTGTCAGCCTTCACTTCATTGTGATGAGCTGAAGCAACAGAAACAATTCTTGGACTACCTCAGCCCCCCCACTGAGTGTAATCTTATCCTATCTGACTTAGCCTCATCTTCACGATGTCCAACTGACCGTGGAGGACATAAGCAGTGATTGGCCTGACCATGTCATGTGACTTCAGTGAAGCCCCTCCCTTCTCAGTCTTCCAGTAAATGTGTTTGTTCATGGGTGAGTCACCCTGAGCACAGCTCCCCCTTTAATCATCCTTCAGGCTTTGTGCTCCCTGCCTGCCTTTTTCCCCCGCTCACTTTTCACTGGCCTCTAATTTGAATGACAGACATTTCTGTCAGAAACCCGGTTCACATGACTGGAGGCTGCTGAGATCAGATGCTGAGTCAGCAGGGCAGAAATCCGAGAAAGCTGGTGCACATTGTCTCCATCACCTTGTCTCACTTCACAGACTCTCAGCTCAATCGACTGAGCAGCCCGATGTTCACAATGTTCCCACATGTGCATTTGTCATAGATTCTGTCAAGTCATCATCATCATCCCATCAGGCAGAGTGTGTTGTTTAGGATATGGAGAACCCATGGGGTGTTGAAATACAGCAGTGTTTACAAACTAGAAAGCCTCACGAAGTCTTAGAGAAGACATCTGCATCTGCTAATTACATAACCACAGACAGACCACGGGAGATGAACCCAGTCCTCTCTTTATCAGCAAGATCTACGACAGTGTGATTTTACATTTTTGTTACACATTTGTTCATTCTTGGTTTTTGAATGTGTTGCAGTATCAGCTCTCACTACGTTTGTAAGTTTCAAATCTGCAATCCAGAAAAATAGTCTTAAACCTTTTTTTTTGGTTTCTTCAAAACATCGTTTTGCAGGATTTTGTCACAAGAGCAAAACTGGGAGTCCAGCATATGGTGCAGAAGGTGGGGTTCTTCGGGATCTTGGCCTGTGCTTCAGTAAGTTGAAACGTTCTAAAACCAAATCCTTCTTGTAATGTAATTATACACTGACTCCTCTTTTTGTTACTGCTGATTTAAATTTACCACACCATCCATCAGGAAATGTCCGTTATGTGCATTTTGTTAGATTCCAAATCCTCTTTTCGACCTGGCTGGAATAACCTGCGGCCATTTCCTGGTTCCCTTCTGGACTTTCTTTGGAGCAACTCTGATTGGGAAGGCTATCATAAAGATGCACATACAGGTGAGTAGCTCCGCTCAAAGGCTCCTCAAAACAATCAATCGATCCATTTTCTATTTATTTACAACTTTTCACAGGAAAAAAAAAAGTAGCAACGTGTACATTACTCAAACACACCCAGCCCATAATGTAAGAATAACTAAACAGTTAAGAACAGGGAGCCGAGGAGATTCTATCAGGTGTGAAAACCCTGGAAAGAAAGGAATAGGATAAATTTGAATAAAAAAAATAAGATAACAAAGTTAATATTAAATGAATGTTAATTCATTAATTAAAAGGAACCAGACTCGTCTGTAAAGTGTAATACTAAAGCAGACAACCGTCTGTAAAACAGTCAGAATGGTATATTTGAAACAGACTAATTGTCTGTAAAAGGATAAAAAAAAAAAATTGTAAAACGACTAAAATGTGTAAAAATGGAGTTAATAAATCGGGTTTGTCGGTGCCAGTTCACCTGTTTTCGTCCTCTAAAGCTAAACAGATGGAGAGTTCTGATTGTTTGATTTAAAACATTCCTTCCAAGCTGAGTTTGTGGGAGTTTTTCATAGATCCGACTTGTTTAGCTGTAGCGGTGGTGTCTGACTCCTGATTAACTCTTCCTGACTGCGCTGTGTTCCTTTGGGGATTCCGTTCCCCTGGTTTTACCTTGGGAGCTTGTCTGAACTATGTAAACAAGTTCCAGATTTTTCTGAAGTATGCGAATCCACTAGATGCTTGTTGAGTCTTTGACTGATGTGACTCATCCGACTGGAGGGTCTGTGAGTGAGTTGCTGATGCAGGTATCTCTGGTACCAGCCAGTGATCTCACTGTGAGACCTTTCAGACAAAGAGCCCGTCAGGCAGCAGGGGTTCTGGAGGACGTGAAGTGATTAGGAGAGGAGGAATTTAAAAGAATTGAAGAGGTGTTTTTATTTTATTTTACATATTAAGACAGCTCAGTCTGGTGGGGTCACAGTGGGTCACCGGTGTCTGGAGCCTAAATGTCCATAACAGTACACAGTAATTCACACACCCCAGTAAGAACCCAACAAATAGTGAATATTTAGTCACAGCTGGACCATGTCCTCAATTCAGGTCTGTCATATTTTCATCCCATTTTTTATAGTCAGCTGAGGATGTACTTCTCCATAACCTGAGTATATTCCCAAGTCATGTTTTGACACCCCCATTATTCGTGTTTGGTCACCCAATAAGCGTACTCTTAAGGGTGTTTTTTGTTGTCTGTGTGTGCGTCTGTGTCTGTGTGACACACCTTGAACCCATTGGACATCACGTGTCATATCCTGTCTGGATGTGTCCAGGGGGCCATGTGTCATGCTCCTTTGAAGCCTTCGGGAGCTGAGAACAAAGATATTGTTTTTGCCCCCACGTTGCAAAGTGAAGAAACCACAAAAAAAGTCCCCTGAAGCATCATGTCACGGTTCGGTTAAAAGTAAGGAGTGTTTGAGGAAAAATTGTTTTTGAATTTCCCACAGCTTCTATTAATCTACCTCCTGATGAGTATAATTCTGACTCTGGAGTTAGGGTTCCTGCGTCTTGCAAATGTTTTTTGCACCCTAGAACACTTTTTGATGAACACCCATGAATATACTTTAAAATGCTGCTTGTATTCCGGTGCATTGTTTGATCCCTCACTTGTCTTTCAACAGAAACTGTTTGTGATCGTTACGTTCAGCAAGCACATCGTGGAGCAAATGGTGTCACTCATTGGGTAAGTGTCTCCATGTTTAAAAATGGTTTTCACATCAGGTTGTACTGCTGCTTGCTTTCACTTCGTGGGGTGGCAGACCTTGGTCACAGTGTTGGTGGTCATGCGTTCGAGGTCCTCTCTGAACATGTCGACTCACCAAGCGACGGACACGGGAAACATGTTCCTCATCTTAGCAAATGAAAAAGAGGAACAAAAAGTGTCTGCGGCAACATCTCTAAAAATTTGTTGTGACTATCTAAAAATATTTGATTCTAATCTTAACTTTGCTGAATCATGAAATATATTCACATGATCTTATTTATAGTTTAGATTCATCGAACCATTGTTTCCGTAGCTCAGTCGTGCTGACCATCTTTTGGCATCTAACTGGTTCATTGGGACAAAAACTATTAGTTAGGTACAATGTTACACGAATATAACATTGTATTATTTATGATAGATTATTATTTTATTATATAAACCAAATCTCAAACATCCAAATATTTGAATACAAGGTGCTGGACAGATGCACAAGCAAAAATCAGGACATTTCTCAACACAAAGAAAGTACAACGTTACACCTTATATATCACGTGTGACCCTGTCAGCTAACAATCCAAATAAAAAGAAAAACAAAATAACATGATTGACATACAACATACAGGTAGTCCATCATGTAAAAAACAATTGTCACAACAATTCAAATAATTAGAATAAAACTCTTCATCTCCCTGGTACAGACAATTATTTTTTAAATTTATCTTGTTAGCAATACATGTTTTGGACTCATCTAGATGCTTCCAATTAATTCCTCAGTGTTCATTAAAAACTTATATATACTCACACAAATAATGTGTCAGAAGTGAGGATATTGTCATTGTTGAGTTTTATTTATTACATGTAACTTTATTTGGCTGATTTGGCTGATTGTGTATTTTACTGTATAAAAATGCTCAAATGAATGTCAAGTCACACTGAATATCCTGTTTCTACCTTGTTAAACTAAACGGTACTTTCCCGTGAAACTCTGATAGCCGTGGATGACTCGCTGTGATGTGTTCAAGCAGAGCTTCAGTGCTGATTCACCATTTTTATCTAAATGTGTGTTCTCATGGAAGGTGGGACAGACACAAACGACGACTCAGTCGAATGTCGTTGGTTGATTGTTTAAATCATTAATTATCCACTTCCTTTTCTGTGTGTGTTCAGTAAATCGTCAGGTCCAGACAGTGTATTTCTGTTCTGACCACAGAGAGCATTAAGTTGATGGTGTTTGAGGCTCATGGATGGTTTGAATCAAAAATGAAGGATTGAAAATGAACTGAACCTGCCGTGAATGGATGAAAAGATTGCTGCTGCTGTGATTGGCCCCCTGGTGAACTAGTCCACCCGACCTAATAAGGACAAAAGCACACCCTGATTAGACGTCTTTGACCCAGAAGGCAGCGCTGGTGGTAATGGTGATGACATCATGTCGAGTCACTTCCTGATTGGAAGGGGCTGACACCAGCGCCTATAGAGGGCTCGATTGTATAAAAGCTGAGGAGCTGAGGAGTTTGTGCTTCAGTCCTCTTTGCTCCTGCAGCAGCTGCTGAGCTGTTTTCAGAGAGCAGGTTTTCCCATGTCACAGAAGAGATGCTTTTAAAGGGTAAGTGCAGAAATCCTCATTCTTTTTCTTTCTTCTCTTTTCTTCTCCCCCCACCCCTCTGGTGTGGATGCTTTCGGGGGCGCATGTCAGGTCCGTTCCCAGAGTAGGACCATCTCTGCAGAAGCCCTTTAGTCAGTACCTGGAAGCACAGAGGAACAAGCTGCATCACGCTGGAGGGAGGGAACCAGCGGTAAGGTTCATTTGTTCAACATGTCAAGTCTGCGTGGACAGCTTTAGTTTTTGTAGCAAAGACGAGTTCACGAGTGTGTGTGTGAGACGACGGGATAAAAACACGTCCACCTTGGCTGTCGGCTTCCAGGACGACAACTGGCTCTCCTGGGTGTTTGAGAAGGTGGTGCTGGTCATGGTGTGCTACTTCGTCATTTCCATCATCAACTCCATGGCTCAGAGCTACGCCAAGCGTCTGCAGCAGCAGAGGTACTCTGAGGAGAAGACCAAGTGATGACCCGTTGGAGACGGTGCAGACGTCCCAGGGACTGTGTTTGTGCTGCTGCTGAGAACCGCCACCTCAGCCAACCTCACCCTCATCTGTTCTAAAAACCAGACACTGTTCTTCTCAGTGTGTGCGGTCTGAAGTTAGTCTGTATTTTGGTAGTTCCTTGTCTCATCTCAGTCCGACGGGCTCTCCTGCTGATCTTACCATGTTCCGTCACCAATAGATGATCCCGTTTTTTGACCTCGGATGTAAAGCAGCGGTTTGGAGGGGACGGCTGCTGCGGGCAGTGCCCATCTGATGATACGCCTTATGCAAGATGGGAAAAGTCTTAACTTCCCGCGAATATATTTGACTTCTACACTTGATTTGTATTTAATTTTGTAACATTTATGTATGGATACATTTTTATTTGTGTCGACGGTGTGTTGCCAAGATAACTGCTATGGATGGTCTTTCTTCTCGGGATCTGATCGTCCTGTTTAACAAGTCTAATCTGTCTTTTTTTGTTTCTGATTTTCTGTACAAAAAATGGAACAAGCAATAGCAAAGAAATACATGTGGTATTGATGGTTTGCACATGGTGTAAATATCTAAGTCTTTTTGACGGTATGCACAGATGTATTTCTATTGGGACGGTCTGTGTGGACATAGAGAACTTGGAGTTGGTATCATTTGTATAGTGACATTGTGCTAACTAGTCCCATTTCTGTACATTAGGTTGGACCTCAGATCATATAAAACTTGTCAGTCATGACATTCGATTCACAGTCCGAGTCTGTCGTTTTTTTTTTTTTAGGAAGACAAGAATTCTTTTCGAGCTGTGAAAATGTGACATGCTAATGTGTCATGCTCTTTCAGAAAAGATCAGCGTTGAGGTAAGTGAACGGTTTTATTTTGGCTGCTCTCCACTCACCTGGACATCCATCCCGTCAGCTAGCTTATCAGACTGGTGTTGGCTGTTTGTACTCGTGGCAGCAGCAGTCTGTGAGCTGGCTGAAGTCATGGACATGCGGCGCCGTGTGAGTTGAATGCATGTCTTATTTAAATGTTCATCATGTTCATCATCTCTAAAAATGCCACTATGTGAAACTAGTGAACAATAAATGAATCAAAGTATTTATGGAGTGTCTTTCTTTATATCTGCTGATTCCACTTTCTCTCATCACGTCAATGAAATTGCCATCATCTCGGACTCAATGGTGTGACAGGTGTGATGAGGAAAAAACATCAATTTATTGACTTGTCAAGTTTTGTACTCAGTCCATGCCACTTCTTCCGTCTGACCTACTCCACGGTCAGCAGTCAAGTGATTGTTACTTTAAACCATCGTAGCTGGAGATGATTTGCTCCAGAGATGTAAAGCCATCCAGGAAATCCTCCTCTGAGATTCCAAACTTCGTGTACTGATGGATGTAGGCCCTGAAAACAACACGACCTTTGTTGAAAACGTTCAACCTCTCCGAATGTTTCCTTCCTGACCGACCCACCTCGCTGCAAACATATTCCAGGCTTTTCCCACCATGTTATCCAGGGCTTTGAGCAGAGCCTGACTGTTGCTGACCAGCGTAGCCGACTTTTCATACTTATTGAACGGCACTGGAGACTTCCACGTGCTGAAGGCTTCTTGTGGCGGGAGCCACGAGGTGTAAAGGGCTCCGTCTTCAAAGTCACCTGTAAATATCACTCATTCACATCTTTGGCACGTCCACATTCTACTACTGCTATAAGAATGGCAACCAGTTAGCGTCATCAGAAGAAGACAAATATCTTCCTCTACTCAAAGTGAATAGTGAGGATCACGGGTGAGATCGGCGGGACAGAAGTGTGACCAATAATTTCGGTTAAACCTCTGTCTGACCTGTCTCTGCACTGAAGACGTCTTTTCCTCTGAGGATGAGCAGATTGGCCAGAGAGGTGTTGAAGCTGGATCCTGTGAGTCTCCTGGTCCGCTCCGAGGCAGAAGGCGGCTGCACCTGCCAGTCGATACCTGCCGACAAACCACGTTCTTCTATGGAATGCTGCTGGTGTCCCTCCAACCACACGCAGTCAGGACCGAGTGAAATGAACTAATCACATTTGGCTCTTTCAACATTTAGAAAGAATGTTCTCAGCTGTTACATGTCAAGATGTGTTACAGCAGCATCGACGTGGAGTACCGTCAAACTGCTCTAACACTGATAAACCATCACCAGAATTCATTCACATATGAAATCAAGACAAAACAACACCCCAAAATAATAAAAATAAGCAGACTTTTGTTAGACGTCACTACAACTGTAATCATGACTGTTTACATAAGTGTCTCCAGTAATGTAACCGATGATATGTATTTTCTAATTCAATGAACACAGTCTCTTGTCACTAGTTATGTCGGGTGAGACTGATCCAACCATGAGTATGTAACTCATAACTGCCGCTGTGTGTGTGTGTGTTGTGCACTGGTACGGACGTATTCCAGCCTCAACATCAGCACACCCATTCCTGCCACTACTTGCCTTCCTCCATCTTGGTGTTGGAGATGAGCATCTGCCGTAGGTGTTTGAGTAGAAGCGGCCAGCTGAAGGTGCTGTACGCTAGAGAGGAACTGGGCATCTGAGGGATGGTGCTCACACTGAGCAGCTTGTACTCTGGGTGGCACACGAGGCCGCTCACCAGTTCCCCTGGTGGAAACAGAGACACCCACACCTACTTCAAACATCTGCTGGGGGCTCAGGCGGCCACTTGGACTCCAGGTGCGTGCGGCCCCTCTCACCCAGAGGATTTCTGCTGCTGACCCCGTAGGAGTCGGCGGTCAGTGCAGGTTGCAGGACGCTGCCGAGCTGATGAGCAATGACCTTGTTGATGTCGCTGAAGGAGATGTCTCTGATGTGGAGCAGCTGACTGCAGATCCTGTGCAGGGTGTCGTTCTCGTGCACCAAGATGGCGTCTGACAGCCGGTAGAGATGAGCTAGAGTCAGGACCGAGTTGTAGTTCTGGACGATCACCTGACAGAGGAAGATCACTGCAGGAAAAAACGTCGGTTTTCACTGAAGGACCCAGAGCCGGCTGTTTGTGGTCTCCTTACCTCCCCCGTCATGTACGGCCAGGTGAGATGATTGACTGTGAAGGACTTGGGGTAGTTGTCTCTCAGACACTGAGTGACGTATGTACCCACACCGGAGCCCGTTCCTCCTGCCACACTCATCAGAGCCAGAAAGCCGGCCAGTCGGTCGCAGCGCTCCGCCTCTCGCCTCAGCAGATCCTCCACCTTTTCTCTGTGACGAGGACCATGGACACAAAACCTGGAGCCGGACAAAAGACACCAACTGGGTGTACAGACAATATGATTTCCAAAGCTGACACTATTTTGTCTGTTATATACAAGGCTTCAAGGATTCCGGCACCGTGCCGGATCTCCGGCGTTTGACTCAGATCCAGAAAATAAAAAAATTAAAAATCACATACGCAAAAAAACTGCTAAAACGGTACGTTAGCAACAATAACTATGGGCAAACATTAGTGGAGATCTAGCAGCAGTTGATGGTCGGTAGTCGGTAATTACTGGAAGGAAATGACACATACATGCATCTTAAAAGTAAGGGAAGAGTGCTGCTGCATATGGTTTCATTGTTAAACAAATAGTGACAATATGCCACACTTAGTTTTTCTCCTCCGAGTGGACGCAGACGTGACGCAGCACCTGCACCGACGGCGGTTTGGAAACTTTTGGAACGTTTGGAAGCCAGGGTAACCCAGCCACTAGGGAGCAGTTGCGGAAGCCATTGTTGACTGGTGCCGGTCCCAAGCCCAGATAAATGGGGAGGCCAGCCACTAGGGAGCAGGTGCGGAAGCCGTTGTTGACTGGTGCCGGTCCCAAGCCCGGATAAATGGGGAGGGTTGCGTCAGGAATGGCATCCGGTGTAAAACTTATGCCAAATCAAATATGCGAGTGATCAAAATGATTTCCAAACCGGATCGGTCGAGGCCCGGGTCAACAACGACCGCCAACAGTGCTGTTCACCTACAGGGTATTGTTGGAAATTGGACTACTGTTGGTCAAAGAAGAAGAGGAGGACGGTTGGTGCAGGGAAAGAGGGAAAAGAGGAAGGTTAGAAGGATCAGTCTGAGGTTAGGAACTCTGAATGTAGGTTCAATGACAGGGAAAGGTAGAGAATTAGCTGACATGATGGAGAGGAGAAGAGTAGATATGTTGTGTGTGCAGGAGACTAGGTGGAAGGGCAGCAAGGCAAGAAACATTGGAGGAGGCTAC